>JAXGGA010002807.1:0-114210 GCA_038373865.1 Uloborus plumipes | reverse complement strand
TCCCTGCTGTGACGTCACGCAGCCGATCTCTTCCGGAGGCACGGGGGGTGGTTGCGTCACCAGTCGGGGATGCTCCGCGCGAGGAGGACGCTGCTGGGGGCGTCGTCTGCTGGAAATCGTCTGCTCGTGGTGACGAGGAGCAGCCATGCTTCCCACGGGATTGGGATTCGCGAACTGGGAACTGGACGGTAAGACGCCCTTTTCCATTTGACCCTCAGGCGATCGAGTTATGATTAAATAAGAAAAAAATATATGTTTCTAAACAATGTATACTATGCAAATACACTGCGATGCAAAACTTTAGACAAAATGCAAATATGTAAATAAAAGGAAAACTATTCAACGAAATGCTTTCAAATTTCTACTGCAGGTACACAATATGGTCCCAAATACGTGTCTGGAGTTCTTAAAACTATAACTGGAATCAAATTTTGGATATTACAAAAGACATTTTTTTACATTGTTGCAAAAGTTTAGACAATCGTCAGATTTTATGCAAATATCCCTTGAAATGTGATTGGTGGAGGAAATGCGGGACTATTATTCATTTATAAAGTGCAGAGATTACTGAATAAATAATCAAAATCTCAAAAGCTCTTTAGTTCTCGTGTAAAGAAGATGAGAAAGTTTGGAAGCCGAAATTTGAAAATGAACCTACTTTATTAATTTTTTGTCTTTTAAATCGGCTCTAGTATGGTAGTACATTGTTTTTTACTTTGTGGAGAGCAAATTCAGACATGCGTATCGATCAAAAAGTCCAAGATAAATTATATTTCTTAAAGATGAAGGAATTGAAAAAACGGCTCAGACTGACGATTCGCCCCTTAATCCTACAAATCTTCAACTTGAGTCAAAAACAGCACGTGACAGCATAAGTAGATGAACAACTGAATCGGAATGCATAAAAAAAACAAAGAATTGTGCCTGAGCCTTTTCGGACAGAGTGTCCCAAATAAGCCAGATTTTAATGTGAAAAGCAGCATATGTATCATCGCGACTAAAAAATGAATGATACTTTCTTTGATAAAAATTATTAAAATTGAGATGACCTAGATGGATTATAATTATTTTCGCGGGACTTGAGAAATATCCAATAATCATATGCTGTGCTGCTTTTACCAATAAAATCTGGCTTATTTGGGACACTCTGTCCGAAAAGGCTCAAGCACAATTCTTTGTTTTTTTTTATGCATTCCGATTCAGTTGTTCATCTACTTATGCTGTCACGTGCTGTTTTTGACCCAAGTTGAAGTTTTGTAGGATTAAGGGGCAAATCGTCAGTTCGAGTCGTTTTTTCAATTCCTTCATCTTTAAGAAATATATTTTTTCTTGGTCTTTTGATCGATACGCATGTCTGAATTTTCTCTCCACAAAGTAAAAAACAACGTACTAGCACACTAGAGTCGATTTAAAAGACAAAAAATTAATAAAGTAGGTTCATTTTCAAATTTCGGCTTACAAACTTTCTCATCTTCTTTACACGAGAACTACAGACCTTTGAGATTTTGATTATTTATTCAGCAATCTCTGCACTTTATAAATGAATAATAAAGTCCCGCATTTCCTCCATCAATCACATTTCAAGGGATATTTGCATAAAATCTGACTATTGTCTAAACTTTTGCAATAATGTAAAAAAATGTGTTTTATAATATCCAAAATTTGATCCCAGTTATAGTTTTAAGAACTCCAGACACGTATTTGGGACCATATTGTGTACCTGCAGTAGAAATTTGAAAGCATTTCGTTGAATAGTGTTCTTTTTATTCACATATTTGCCATTTGTCTAAACTTTTGCATCGCAGTGTACTAAGATTACATTAAAAAAAAACCCTGTAGAGACTTCATATTAAAACGAACTTCACTGGTCAGAAAGCATTTTAAATTCAAATACAATCAAACCTGTCTCTCGAATTTCACGGGACAGAAGAAATATTCGAGATACGGAGGTTTCGAGATACAGAAGTTGTTATAAACTTTACAAAAATAAGCAATTGGAACAAAGTCAAATACTTAATAGATTGTTTTGCATTGATATTGTTGAATATTTTACTGTAGGACATTTTGTGAGTCCATGTTTCACTAATTGTTATGATTAGATCAATAGCAAGTTAATGCATACCTTTAGGTACGAACATAATCTTTGATTGCACAAAAGATGATTTTTGTCTCCAAGTTATACTGTTTATAAAGGTGGCTGGAGATGAAATTCAAAAATGAGAGTCGTCGAAATTCAAGATATAGAGGTTTTCGGGGGAAATCATTCGAGATAAACATGAGAAAAAACATTAAATTTATGCTGTAAAAGCAGGGAAATTGAAAATTTTCGACATAGAGAGGTTTTCGAGATAAACAGGTTCAACTGTATATTCAATTGTTTTCGAGAGAACATAGTAAACACGAAAAGGGAAAACAATCCTTACTAGTAAAATTTTCTAGCCCCAAAAGCAGAATAAAGAAGGAAAATTGAAAATCCTTATACTAAAATTCATTTACGAGTATTTTTATCGTTAACAAATGGAGACTGGTAATAGATAAGCATTTTAAATTATTAGTTTAGCCACATTTTCTAAAAAGAGACTTTAATTTGAATTCTATATAACATGGAAGTTCCAAACACATTCTATCAGACTCAGAAATTTTTTCTATTTGTTTTGGCACGGTTGGTTTGAATTTCCAATTATGTTTTCATTTCAAAAATTGAGAAAAACTTTTTAAAGGTTTTTAAATTAATATCGTCGTTAATTGATGTCATCCGAAGACGCGACTTAGCTATTAGCACTCTCAATCAACTCTCCTTTCGAACAAAGAACTATTTTTTTCAAAATCATTCCATTCGTTTAGGCGCTAGAGTGCCACAGACCGCTACACAGGCACATCAGACTTATAACAAACACCCTTCCTTGTTGCGTTGGTGGTTAAAAATGGGGTGCCTCGGAAGAGCGGGTAAATCAGAATAAAACTTCGCGATCATACATAGAAATTTTCAATCTATATACGGTCAGGTATTTTTGGCTGTTTTTTTTTTTATACATAGGTAATATCATGAGAAGTAAGAAAAATTTACTTTCATAAGGAAACTGTTTGCAAAATCAAAAGATTCTAATCCCAATTCTTCTAGTCCATACAAGGGCAAAGATTTATTTCTCTTTATCCCTTCTGATGAGGAACTAGATCTTAGAATGCCAGAAAGTTTTAGATTTTAAAGTAGTTTTGCTCCAGGAGACTTCCAGTACTTAAATTGCATGGGAAAAAATCATACAGACATTATGTAGCAAAAGTCATGTACACAGACAACGATCAATAAGTAGAAAAACTTAACAGGCGTAGTCTCCGAAAATTTCAAGAAAATTAATAGACAGCCTTTCTCTCAAAAAATATTATTTAAAAAACCTAAACCAAGTAGCATCTGCTCGCTTTAAGAACAAGAGAATTTTTCGTGGACGGCATGAGTAACTTGAATTTATAATAAATCCTTCTTTTTAAATTCAAATACATTTTCTTAATAAATTAATTTTAATATTTCATAAGTTCAAAGTATTTCTTAATTTTTGGCAAATCATCCTTTTCTCGGTACAGAAAATAAACCTTTATTTGACAGTAACTATTTGTTCTTATTCCCTGCCACTAATGTTACTTATTTTTGTTAGACGTATTACAGGTTAAATTGAAAAAATAAAATTTTTAGCATGTGTTCCGATTCACACCTATCATTTTAGTGAATCAAAACACCTCTAAAAAGTATATTTATAAATAATAACTGTTCAACTGTTGTTTTGTATTTGTTTGAAATATAAGGAGCAAAACAAGACCGAAGTTTTACCCGAAAAATCAAATGAAATTCTTTTAATTACTTTTCCTTATGATCAAAGCTGAAAAGTGCTTTTATTATAAAGAATCAGATTGACAAGTGTACTGATGACAAATTGACAGGTGTACTGATTCACTTGTTTTACAGTATTCATCTCTAACCAAAAATAATTCTAGCGGAAAATGTCCATTATTGAATTCTCTCATCAATTAGAAGACTTAAACTGAGTTTCGCTATTTACAGTAATTCATAAACACAACAGTTAGTTCAGGCTCTATTGAATGAAAGGGGCTATTTATCACACGAAACATTAAATAATTGTTTTGCTGATTAATTTATTAAAACTTTGTTTCTGCCTCCTACATACACGTCGTCGGCAGAAACTACATCTCTTTCTTGTTTTGGTATATGCATAAACTCCAAAAAATAAATGTTGTTTTTACAGTATAATACAGCTAATGTATAGTAATAAACTGTAAAATTGCTAATTTTAAAGTAGTAAACTAAAACTGCTATTTCTACAGTAATAAACTAAAATTGCTAGTTTACAGTTTATTGTGTGCATTTTACAGTTTTAAACTAGAAACTCTGTTGGCAGTATTATACTGTTGTTTTTACAGTATAATACAGCTAATTTAAAGGTTATAAACTGTAAAATTGCTAATTTTACGGTAATAAACTGTACATTTGCTAATTTTAGTTTCTTACTGCGCATTTTAGATTTAATGCTTCCAGTATTATACTGTAAAAACAAGTTTATTTTTTGCAGTGAGGATATTATAAAACCTCCCAAGTATAAATAGAAGACCCAAGTAAAACCAATTGATAAGAATATTCAAAGATATTTTCCGTCGACTTTAAACTATTGTAAAACAATACATGGTACTGTCACAGTGTGAAAACAAATGTTATCCCATGAAATGCGTGAGACGATAGAAACATTTTTTACTCTTTCTGACATTCCTCTCGCAGAATCGATTCAATAAATTTTTGATGCATCTCTCTTTCCGCCAAAATAATATCTGCAGTGAAACATTCTTTTATATGCTCTCAGAAAAATGTAACATTGACGAAAAAATGTACACGTATATTTTCATGGAATAATGTTTTTCATGCAATAGTAAATTTTATAAAATACTATACCAGTCATTCTCAACCGGTAGTCTGGCGGACCGGTACCGGTCCGCAGAGAAATTTGACCGGTTTTTATAGATTTTTGCTTGTTCTCGTTAAAAACCTTACTTAAAGAAAAAAAGAGAGATGGATTTGGATAGGTAATAATATCCTGTGGGTGAATTCTGTAATAAATACTTAGAGTTCTCTATGGTTCTCCTCAAATGTGCATTTTCTGATGCATAATTATTGTAATAATTACTTATCTTTGCTTTCTTTCTTTCTTTTTTTTTTTTTTTTTTTTGTAGCAGTTCTTTAATACCAAGTAAAGCTTAATTTATTTACTTTTGTACATTTTTTAAAGCAAGCTGTAGCTAATAAAATTATTTTATAATCGAACTACGGTTTTTGAGTATGTGAAAGGTTTCACAAATTCATGTCTCGTGTTTTGGTCCATAAAATGTCTTTTGTTAGTCAAAACATTCAAATTTGTATAGCCTGCGAGTTGAAGGCTTCCTTTATAATTTTTTTGGAAAATAAAAGAACGAAGCGAAGAACCACACCGTCCCACTCCCTCCCCCTCCCCCCAAAAAATAGAAGAAAAGAAAACAAATTAGAATCTCATTACAGTCTGCAAGTCAAAAGCCCCCCCCCCCCCCAAAAAAAAAAAAAATATCAGTCCACGAAATTTTTCTAAACGGTTTTTCCGGTCTAAGGGTTGACGTTGAGAAGCGCTGGTCTACGTACTATTTACGCTTTTAGTGCATTTCCTTTTGCTTTTTTTGGGGAATAGTACGACTTCGGATAAAACCTAGTAACCGCACCTAATATACAAAATTCAAAACCTCAGGAAATACAGTACGATGTTTATTCACATAATATACTCGCACTTTTGAAAACGAATATTTAATGCAAAACTCCCACTCAAGGTTTATAACATCGTTTACAATTAAAATAAAATTTTACTACAAATGAGCGGGAATATACAATGTAATCTCAATGTCCTCTCTGTACCCCCAGAATTAGAAAAAAAATCTATATCGTCATTTATGTTAGCTTGAACTATCTTATATATAATTTCTCTAGCCTTTTTTTCTGTTACCACTTGAACGCTTCCTTATTTCTTTATCAAATTCCATGATTTATCCCTCATTTAAAAAGTAATCGGGCCGGCTATTGACAAAACAATATACAGACCCACGGACATTTTCTTCCCCTCAAAAACAAAGTTTTTTCTGTTTTTTATTGCACACTAGCTTATTACCCGGCGTTGCCCGGTAATGCATTATGTTTAATGTATTTCATGCTAAAATGAAAAAGGTGAGCCTTAAATTGATAATTCATTGTTAGTCGTAATCTTTATTGTAAAATACTTATATTTAAATGTGTTAAATTTTATCAATTTGTATGCAAAAAGGCTTATCTCTATTACTCTATATATTCAAAATTGAAAGAAATTGACCATTTTGAGACAAAAAATTTGTATTTTGAGCTTTTGGATTCTTTTTTAATTTCAAAACCCCGCCTATTGTTAATTCTAGTGCATCAAGGAACCTCTTTGCCAAGGTTGATGAAAGTGCCTCTTTGCCAAGGATTTGTATAGGGAACAAACATACAAACATACAAATATACCTACATCCATTAAAAAAAGATTACTTCAATTTATAGAGTTTATTTATGTTTTCTGATGCATTGTACCGGCCATCTTGTCTAGTGGTCAGAGCAGTCTGCTACGGATGGTGTGGTCCCGGGTTCGAATCCCTGTTTGGGCATGGATGTGCTTTCTCTCTCCTGTCCTTGTCTTTTCTCTGTCTGAATATGTTGTTGTGCTGTGAAAGGTTGCCTACCCTATAAACGGGTCCCTATGGCATGCGTGTACTGTGGAAGTCGGACT
The DNA here is from genome assembly GCA_038373865.1 of Uloborus plumipes. Classification (NCBI taxonomy): domain Eukaryota; kingdom Metazoa; phylum Arthropoda; class Arachnida; order Araneae; family Uloboridae; genus Uloborus; species Uloborus plumipes. Next base: position 107,392 of record JAXGGA010002807.1, on the reverse strand, counting down.
TCACACCAAATTACGGTACAGTTGGAAAAGTGAAGCAGCGCACCCCCAATTGCCAGCCTGGCAGGCACAAGACAACAACAACAACATTACACATTGCTTCAATGATTCTTGAGAAATGCTTCGCGACCCCAAATGGGGTGGTGAAGCATTTCATCTTGCGCGGGGCTGTGATATTATATCCCTTGATCTAAAAACTATATTATTACATAGTTCAAAAACAAACACCATTTTCTTTAAATATTTGAAAAATTACAATTCATTTTGCTCTTGTTTTTTCGAAAAATTACAGTTGAAAAACCGAATGTTTTAGTTCATTGCTCCCAAGCTCAACTAGTTTTTATTGTTTAGCAACAGTAAAGATAATTTTACCTGTGTCCAATAATTTATTTCAATGTGCGAAACCATTAACTCTCAAATAATGGCAATTTTCCCCGGGAATGCGTTCATTATTTATACACGCCCTTACAAATCTGTTGCTGTCTTACCAAATCCAAGGAAAGACGATCGGAAATTACGCTCCCACCTGCTATCGTTCCCTCCTCCTTAGAGCTTACTATCGACCCAATCAACTACTACTCCCAGTAGCTATTTTTAGCTGATGTGCGCTCGCTCGGAGCTAGCTTGTTACAGTTGTGAACTTGGAAATCAAAACAAGAGTTTAACTTCCAGTGAACATTAGGATAAAGATCATTTAGGAACGAATGGAGAGAAATCTTTCTTCGTATCGTTTGTCAATATTTGTGTTTTTTATTCGTGTGTTCTTTCTTTTGCAACTGTTGCAGCGTGGTGGGAGATTTTAATTTTATGCTGACATGGGTTGATGAACTTTATCCAAAATATTTCAAGGGTAATTTTTGAAAATACTGCTGGTCCCGTTTAAACAAATACCGCTGTTATAACAGCTGATATTAAGTAAGTGGGGTAATTCATCATATTTTTTACATTCTCTAACTGATAACACTTATCTAAAAATGTAATAATAAATCAGTAATTTTAAAACAGGGTGTATCGGAACAGCAAGGTGAATCCGAACAAAACTTATCAATCATACAAAGACATTTTCGATAAACATACAGTCGGGTATTTTCGGCTGTTATTTTTTTTTTCTTAGAAATGTAATTTTAAGGGAAGTAGGAAAAATTTACTTTTGTAACTCTCGCAACACTGCTGGCTCATGAGAAAGGTGGCAAGGGGAGGGCTAAAAACATCAAATTTTCATTATCTAAAAAGTTTTGCATGTAATTCCAAACATTTTTATAGTTTAAACCTAAGAATTGTACTTTCAATTATGAATATATCTGAGCAAACTGAGTGCCACATTAGAAATAACAGCTGTCTTTAATTTTATCAAAAAATTTATAATTCTTTACGATGTCATACGAAAAGAATGTACGGGGTGTATCAAAGTATTTTATTCTGTTGTTCCGATCAAACTTATTAAAGAGACAAAAAAGAGAAAAAAATGAAGTTGTTTGAAAAATCAATAAATTCCAGCCCTTGTTCTTTTAGTTAAGAGACAGGAATAAAGATTTATTGCTGTCTGCAACATCTTAGATCAGGAACCTTAGATCTTAGAATGCCAGAAAGTTCTAGATTTAAAAAGATATTTTCTCCAGGAGACTACTTTGTACTAAAATTCATGGGAAAAAGTAGTACAAACTTTGTGTAGCAAAAGTCTCGTACCCAGACAACGATGAACAGTTAGGAAGATTTTAAAAAAAGGTCTTCAAGTCCTGGAAATTTCAAGAAACTAAAAAAGAGGCAGAAATCCTCTCAAAAGATGTTATGAATAAACCAAGCCGCAACATCTGAACATCTACTCGTTTTAAGAACAGGATAACTTTTATGAACAACATGAGCAACTTGATATTAAATATTTGTTTTCCTACTCAAATGCATTTTTTTGAAATCGGTTTTGATTTTTCAGAAGTTCCAAATTATTTTAGATTTTAAAAAAATCATACGTTTATTAGTAAAAAAATAAAAGTTTTTTTTGGCAGGAACTATCTGTTTTTATTTTCTCCCATCAATATTACTTATTTTTGTTCAGCATATTAAAGGTTAAATTGAAAAAAAAAGAAAAGAAAATGTGCTCCGATTAACCCGTATCCACGGAGTGAATCAAAATCACAAAACACCTCTACAAAACTTTATAAAAAATAAAAACTGTTCAAAGTGTTTTGATTTTGCTTGGAACATTAGGAACAAAGCAAGACTTAAGTTTTCACCCAAAAAATACAATTAAAAAAAACTTTCAATTACTTTTTTCAACTGAAACCAAAGCTGAAAAGTGTACCAATTCAGTTTTACAGTAGCTATTGATAAAAAGTAATATATTCTAGTAATAAAATAATGAGTAATACAAGAAAGTAATTGAGTATTTTTACTATAAATACGCAAGAAAATGTTACAAATGTAAGTAACTGAAAATATTCCCACCTAACCTTTCACTTATTGCTTCCCATATTTTGCATGTAACAATTTTCTATTTTGTCTTTTCATGTTGCTTTCTTGCTTAATTAATTTTGAATACTTATTCAAAAAAATTCTTTTGATTTTTTTTTCTTTTCTTTTCAATAACTAATCAGTCTTACTGGATGATCTGGAACATACTCAATCAATCAAGAGTATTTAACATTACGGGTATGGGAAACTACTCGGTTGCGGTATTTTTTTTATTCTTATAAGGGGTGTTTTGTTTATCCATTACTCTATTAAACGGGGATGGCAGTACCTATTTTTTACATTAAACTGTAAGAATTTGATATATACATTTATTTATTTATACATGAATTAAATCTTTTCCTTTTTTAACCAAACAGATAATTTAATAAGATACTTTGGTTTTTGAAATTGAACAGTTGATTTTATGAGTGCTACCCGTATATGCTCACTTGAGAAAAATAACGTAATAATAGCGAAAATTTGTATGCTGTTGTTTGCCAATATTTTTATGTTTGACGTTTTCTTACTTTGTATCTGTCGAAGCCTCTTTTGAAAATTTTAATTTTAGGTAGAGATAGTTCAAAGAACTTAAGCAGCGGTAGATTTTGAAATATTTATTTTTTAACTAAACTATTTATAAAAATTCAATATGAATTTATTTATTCAAGAAATGAATCTTTTTCATAACTGGTTATTTAATACAATGTTTTGCTTTTCCAATTAAATAATTCGCTTTGTGAGCACAAGCTGTAAGATATTCAATGTTTTGAAAAAAATAATTAAAATGTAGTTGTAAAATAAACATTTGGTTGCAATTCTAAGTTAATTTAAAACAAAATAAGTGCGAGAGTTCTTTATAGTAGTGAATAAAATTGTGGATTAATTTTAGAAATTTTTAAACTTCGTATGCTTGCAGAAAAAGGAGCATTTTACAAAATGATACGTCTTATCAATAATTTTAAAGATAATTTTTTACTGAATTCAACTCAAAATATTAATTTTTTGCAGTACAAAAATAGGATAAGTGCAATAATAGCTATATAATTACATTCGAAAGCTTGCTTTTGGCAGAACAAAACACATTTACGATTTGTTCCAATAATAGTCATCTCAGGTTATGTTTTAGGTTACTAACATGTGATAGTTTCTGAGAACAATAGTGATTGGTAAAGAAGTTTACATTACAAACCATTTCATAACTGTATTTGTTAAAGTAGAACTTTTTTACTTTAAATATTTGAATTGATTCTTTGCATTGAGTTGGTATGAGTTATTAGCTGAAATTTATTTCTTACTGTAAGGAAACAACGACGCTACTGTAAGGAAACAACGACGCTACTGTAAGGAAACAACGACGCTTCACGAAAACAAAACTCGATTCACCGACGCTTCACTACAGCAATCTTCGATTTCTTGTTTTCAACCGGTTTTTATGTAACTTAAAACAATACATGCAATATTAAGTAGATACACAAGGAGAAATCGGTTCAATGGGCTACCGAAATACAAGTAACAGACGGACAAGCATCTGAAAAGGGCATGCACAGGCTTAGCGCAGGTGCGGAGATCAGTGGTTGTTTCCTCGTCGGTTTCGCTTTTCCCATTTATTTGAAGATTCGCTCATTCAATGGCGACCAATAGTTTCCGCTACGAAGTCATGCATCTAGTTACATTAGATTAATGCGAAAAACACGAGCACCAACTAAGCTGTAAGGGACTATACATTGTTTATCTGTTCAATTATTTATCAACATGTTTTTTTTTGAATGCATCATATATTTTCCATTTTTCTTGCAAATTAACCCAAGAACTTATTTCTCTCCTCAGGCGATGCCATGCTGGAGCCCCCCGAGAGCCGGCCCGCGCCCCAGCAAACCCAGTCGGGGCGCCGCCCCTGTATGACCGAGCACAGGCGCCGCCTCTCATGTGGCCTCTTCCTCACCGCCCTGGTGGGGCTGGCATGGGTGGGCGGCACCCACCTGCTGCGGGCCATGCACGTGGACTACGCGAGCGCCCTGGCAGCAAACGCTCTTGTGGCCAACGGCAGCTGGGAGGGGCGGCCCTACCCCCTCTACGAGGCGCCCTTCTTCACCACGTGGGTCTGCGCCTCGCTCAACTGCCTCTTCTACCCCGTCTACCTGACGGCCAAGTTCTGCGCCCCGGCGCCCGCCCAGGACAGCCCCTCGCTCAAGAAGGAGATATCGTGAGTGAGGTTATTTTTTTTTCATCTCTGAATTTTGTGATGCCAAGTTCTGTGCTGACCTTTCAAAGCAACGCTCCTGTAAAACTGATACCACTATATAGACGAGCAGACGGATTAAGATTAAGTTTCACCCCCTTTGAATCCAGCGCGTGTTTGGTCTTTCTGGTTGATGAGTGGCTGTCTTTTCTGACAAACTATTGCGTTTTGGAAATTTTTCAGGGTGAGCAATTATTAAATACACGTGAATTTGACAAAACTTGGCAATGTCTGAAACTTTAATTTCCTAGCTCCACAAAACTATACCTCAGAACCAGACTAACGTAAGTCCATTTTCGTCATTTTTCAGTAGAAGGGAAAAACGATGTATTCGATAATCGTTTTTCCCCTCTACCGAAAAATGACGAAAATGGACTTACGTTAGTCTGGTTCTGAGGTACAGAAAAATGAAAAGTAAAAGTGCACGGAATTGGATCCAAAGTGGGTGAACTTAAGCTTGACGCGTCGGTCTGCCTATATATCGGCTCTACGTAAAACTAAATACATATCGCATCTGCCTCAAAAAGTGAATTCCCTAGAACTGCCCATATGGTATGGTAACATTACAAAAGGCAGCGATGCCGTGCGGGCTGAAGTTATGGCGATGAATCTAAAAAATTCAAATAATATTAATATTTTTTTAATTTCTGTGTTTAAATTTTTGACAGAAAACTTAACAGTACATTTTTGTGTGTGTGTTTAAAAAGAGTACACATTTTGTGATACTCATCAAAGTTCATTTCGTCTTGAATTCTAACTATTATTTTTGTAATCTTAATAAAAATTATAATCAGTGGCGCAACAGCCCATTCGTGTCAAGGCCGACTGTGCCCATCTCAATTTTCTTGGCCGATGAATGTGGGGTATAAGTGAAACGTTCCTGTAAGGGGGTCTGCCGACAGTAGAACCCTCAGAGTTAAGTTCCCAAGCACACTTAGTAGGGGAGACCGGGGCACGTTTACGCGGATTTTTTTTCCGCGAATTTTCTAATTTTTATGTTTCAATTTAGGAAATTTCAAATGTTATATTCTTATTAAGCATTTAATTAAGTTCAAATTTATGCATTCAGTTTTCGCCTTGTGTTTGTATTTAAGCGTTAAAAAAATAATATTTAGGACGAAGTCTCTTGCGTAAACGTGCCCGTATCCGGGGCAAGTTTACGCATTAGGCGGGGCACGTTTACGCATCGACATCGGGGCACGTTTACGCAACTTCGGGGCACATTTACGCAATTCGGGGCACGTTTACGCAATTTGGGGCACGTTTACGCATCGACATCGGGGCACGTTTACGCATTAAGAGGCACGTTATTAGAGTGCCAAGTATTGAGAGAAATGAATTTTTAATCAATTTAAAATGTTTTATTTATAACTTCATGCACTGTTTGAAAATAAAAAACAGATAATTTATAAAAGAACATTTTTTAGATAAACTGCAAACTAAGGGCTTATTACCAATTAACAACTGAAACTACTTTGTCATTTTAACCATCAAAGTTACAGTTTTTACTAACAAAAAATAACGAAAATTAATAAAAGAACATTTTGTATAATGAACTGAAAACATAGGGCTTATTGCCGATTAAAATAGAGAATGATTCTGATGACGAAGTGATGAAGAAAATGACTAAGGCAGGAATTCAAGTGAAACAGGCGATCGCAAATTACAATCGCTACTGGAAATGAATTACATTAGAACGTTTCTTGATAAAAACATCGGGACGTCAGCGTGACGTTTGTCTATGAAAAACGAGCTAGATTAAACGTCACAGCCTACTTGGCGAATAAGAGGAGATCGCTGACTGCTTGTGAGCTCTTATTGGCTCCACCCGTAGTGACGTCAGTGCCAAGTTAAGTTGATGATAATGTAATTCACTTCCAGTAGCGATTGCAATTCGAAGCTATTGCAATGGTGTTTCACTTGAATTCCTGCCTAAATAGTTTTAGTCGTTAATCTTTGCAGAGGGTGCCAACGCCAACTGTTTTCTTCAAATGTCAGTAGAAATTTTCTACTGACATTTTCATTTTCATCTTGCGTTTTCAGGTCCTCATTGGATAGGTTAGCCCATTTTTTGCAGTAGTTACCTACCGTCTTGTCATTTAAACCATAAATTTTGGCAGCCCCTCTAATTGTGGCTTGACCAAGTCTCACTTTCAGTACGGTATTTTTCATTAGTTTTATGTCGAACATCGTTCTAAGAGTTTTTGTAACATAATGTCTTACCATCTGTAACATAAAGAAAAAAAACAGGCTGAATAGTTTATAAAATTTAAATTGTACAAGCATGAGTACAGAACTATATGATAGTTAGCTATAAGAGATGAATTTGTAATTCAATTAAACATAAAATGAGAAATTGCGAAGCTAAATGGACTAAAAATACAGACGTTCTATGGCGATACGGTGCTAAAAAAGCTTCTGGGGCACATTTACGCACCGACCTCGGGGCACGTTTACGCGCGTTCTTACTGCGTAAACGTGCCCCGACGTCGATGCGTAAACGTGCCCCGTCGTTACTTTTTAACTTATTTTTAATGTACAACCAAATACAATAACATTTCCGTCAAAACAATTACATTTTTAAAAAGAGCATTAAATTCTGCGTTCGTTCATATATTTGTTTATCTTTAACAAAGTATTATTAGTTCACAATAAGGTTTAGTAAGCTGAACACAAAATTTACTCACTTTGGCAGAAAACAGATAATCCTCGCTGCGCACTAGGCAGAAGCTCGACTGAAGCTAAAATTCTTGTGAGAATATCCGATAGGTGCCCGGATGAACCTGTCGTCACCGATGTTGAGCAAACTACAACACGTTTCTGAAAAAGTGCGCTGCGTAAACGTGCCCCATGCGTAAACCTGCCCCGGTCTCCCCTACTCATTTTATCGATCCAGTAAAGGGATGAAAGGCTGAATCGACCGTGCAAAGCGTTACCACTGAGCCATTGGGCATTTGTAATCATAATACACGAGTGGGTCGTAGTGGCCCGAGCGGTAAGACGTCGGACTCATAACCGGAGGGTCACGGGTCCGATTCTTGCCAGTTAAAGATCCACCGTCTTCACTAATGGTGGCTGGAGGGACGTTAAAGATGCTTATGGTCACAAAGTCCTCCAAGTGATTCAATACCTCTGAGGGTACTGGGCAGGGGTTTGCTCGGCTCCTGGTCTGGGTCAAAAACAGAGCGCGCTTCAGGGCCCAAACCAACCGGTCAAACCCCGTGTTGTGGTTTGTAGGTGGACCCTGGAGGGAAAAGTGAAAAGTAACTGGAGTATAAATCGTTCTTTTTCCTGCTCTAGGGAGAGCCTGCAGCCGTATCAGGAGCGGGGCCTGAGCGTGGGTCGGTTCGCCTGCCGCTGCCTGCTGTTCACGGCGCTCTGGTCGCTCACCAATTACCTGTTCGTGCGGTCGCTCAGCTTGTTGGACGCCACCGACGTCATCGCCCTCTACACCACACACTGCGCATTCGTCTACCTCCTATCGTGGGTGCTACTCCAAGAGCAGTTCGTTGGAATACGAGTGAGTAGCGTCTCAAAGTCGTTTATGGTTAAAGTTTGACCGCGGAGAGATGGCGGTTTGAACTGGAATTGGGAACGGACCACTTCATCTGGATCTGCAAGAACGTGCAAGCAGTGTGGTCGCGCGTTCTCACTAATCCGGTCTATTTCAAAATGAAGTGGTCCGTTTCCGCTTCCGGTTCACCCGCCATCTAACCGCGGTCCAACTTTACCTTGATGTTGCACGACAAAACAATATCTCGAGAAGATCACAATTCGAGCAGTCCATTTCTCGAGAGCTCGAGATGTGGTAACCGAGAACTTAAGCTGTGATAACCCGGAGTTCGATATATGAGTTGAGAAGTCAAGCGATGGACTTCTCGAAAATTCGAGAAGTTCATCGTTTCACTTCTCAAAAGACGATTTAGACCAGTATTTCTCGACCTTTTTGAGCTCATCGTTCCCTTCAAGACGCCGACTGGTACCAATCTCTCCCCCCCCCCTCCTCTTTCTTAGTAAAGCTTTCAACTTACGGAGAGACAGATATTTGAAGAGAAATAAATACATCAAATCTAACTCCATCTCAAGCTGGAAATGTCCCAAGCAAATGAGTCTCATCTATTGTGACAAGCAATGAATTTCAGACCATAAAAAACATGCAACGTCTGCACTGCAAAGTCCATGTACATTTATTTACTCGCTATTATTTAACGTTATTACGGCCATATTTCCACAACAGACATTAATCTGCGGAAATGTCACGCTTGAAATGCTTCTGAGTGCGCAGAGATTAATTTTGGCCGTTGAAATTTTAATGGGTTAATGGCTTTAAGTAAGAAGTTTAAACAAAATATGTTGTGTAAATAACATTGCCCTAAATTTTCCTAAAATGTTTTTAGTTGAAAAGTTTTAGTAAGAATTCATCTAATGTAGAATTATTTTTTAAAAAATCAACTTTTTACATTAAAAAGGAATTGTTAGTTTTTTTTTTTTTTTTACATTTTCTGATTGTTTGATTTACTTTTTCGTTTTGCAGTATTATCAATCTAATTGAGATTTATTTTATGTTTGATACAAAGGATGTAATTTCATGTTTTTATTAGCTTGCTCATTAGTGAAAACTTTTCTTTAACCTCGTAATTTTTAGTTATTTATCAGTTAAATTTTCTCTCTTCAAAAACATATCTTTGTACACAGTATCACATCAGTTTATCACCTCATTCATGCATAGGATTTTTCTATTTACAAGATTTTTATTAATGTGATTTCTGCATTCAGCAGAGTACTGAAAACGCGGCTTAATGCGAGCCGAATGTCCACATTGCTATTGGTGGATATTAATTTTTTGATGAATCATTGAATCCTTTAAATAAGCAATTGAAGTAGCCAACTTAGAAAATGCAGGATTACCTGAAATTTGCGGGACACAAGATTTTCTCCCGGAGGACTTTTCTTAATGCCAGAGTGTGGCCGAGTTTTTGGGATTCTACTGAACTAAATTTTGTTTTCATTTTAAGTGTAGCTGTTAACCTTTCTTTTTCTTCATTCACCTTATTTTTTGCATTAATACGAGGCGCGTTCATAAAATAAGGGCCGTTTGCTAATATTTAAATAATGGCGCTTTGGAGCACAATTTTACTACTGCAGCGCCATCTACTGACTCATTGCAAAGCTACAGCGTAATTTGTTTTGATTCTGAAGTCGTATTGTTGTCCGTGAATGCCAAGGGCGGATCCAGAAACTTTTCAAGGGGGGGGGGCGATTGATTTTTTTACCTTCATATATATATATATATATATATATATATATATATATATATATATATATATATATATATATATATATATATATATATATATATATATATAACCCCCTCAAAAAATGGCACATATACCCCCCCCCCAAAAAAAAAAAGAAAGAAGCATAAAAACACAAACATACGTATGTGTGCGTGTTGATGGGTCTTTTTCTTTTTGCTGATCCCTCCCACCTATGTTTTTTTTTCTTCCAGTGCTATTGCTTTCTGTGTTTTTTTTTTAATATTTTTTAGAAGAACGACCTTTGTAGGGGATGCATTTAACTCTTTTAAATGAAGGAGGGTAGAATATCCCTAATTGTAGGGGGTCGGGCGGGGGTTCTCTCCCGAGAATTTTTTAAAAAAAATATACATAAAATTCTGCATTACGAGGCCTTATATGGGTATTGAGACTGCAGAAATACGAGAATAAAGTAATCAAACAAAACCTTTTAAATGTTTTGCCTTTTGCAAATTAAAATCAATTAAAATATTTTCAAAAATATGGACCGACAAATTCTTGACATTAATCTGCAGAGATAAAGAACGAGGGAAGAGAAAAAAATAAACACATCATCACTTGCTTACATCGGTTTTCAGCATAGTTACTGTAGTTTATATTAGTAATATTACAATTGTATTAGCATACATTCACGGGTGCCCGGAATTGAAGTCATTGCGACATCCTTTTTTGGCAAATTTTGGCTGATGAGTAAACAAATTTCTACACAGTAGTAAAGTATTTCATTACAAAATCTTTTCCTAGTATGCAGGTGATTGGGAATTTCAATCAGCAAATTCAGAAATTTTCCTCTTTGAATAGTTCAAGATTGGGAAGCCCCTGCATGCATTACACTAAACGGAACTTACCTTTAGTTTTTTCTGCGTTTGAAGGCGATTCAATGGATATTAATGGTGATTCAGTTGATAAAAGTGGCTAGGTCAAAATGATATATTTGATTTGCTACATTTTCCTTGTTTTAAGCCACCTCTCCATAAAATCGCATAAACAAGAAAGTGTAATAACCGAACCAGGACGTTGCTCAGTTCTACTGACTCCAAAAGGAGACCAAGACCACTTGAAATCGTGCTTTTTTTCGTTACGTCATATAGACGGCGTCCCTCCATATGATGACGGGCGTCAAGAAATCGGCGACTCGGAATGTATGCATTTGAAGGCGAAGGATAAACCCCTTTTCCTTTTATCATTTGCATTTCTGCCTGTAGAGACTTTTAATTTATCGGCGCTGTCTTGAAAATGGTGCCAAATTTCAGTTCCACAGGAACAGAAAAGAAATATAATAAATCCCTCATTCCTAGAAAGGTAGAAAATTACTTTTTTTTTTTACATTTTTGGTAAGTGCCTGTTTCTTTCTTTCTTTTTTCCTTTTTCCCTTTTTCTTTTCTTTTCTTTTTTTTTTTTTTTTTGGCTCAAGGGGGGCGATCGCCCCATTCCCCCCCTTGTATCCGCGCTTGGTGAATGCAAAGAACAATGGTCGCGAAAATCGTTGATCCCGCCAACTGTGAAGAACGTTCTGTGATTCGTCGACAAATTGAGACGTGCGATCCAAAACAAACGCCTTAGGAAACTGTCATCTGGCACAATCTTCCTCCCCGATAACGCGCACCCTCACACTGCTGCCAAAACCAAGGAGAAAATTCAAGATTTTCGTTGGTAACTTTTCGACCACCCACCGTACATTCCCGACCTTGCACCCAGCGAATGCTTCCTCTTTCATTTTAAACAGTGGCTCGGTAGACAACGCTTCGAAACCGAATAGGGACTCAAAATCGCCGTTTGTCAACTGGTTCAACTTTCAGGCGGCAAGATTCTACGCAGAGGGATTAAAGAAGCTGGTGCAGCGGAACGAAAAATGCTTAGAAGTGAACAGCAATTGTGTAGAGAAGTTAGATAAGTTTGTACCTAACTAAATGTGCCAACAAAATTTGTTTCTTATGAGTATATTTTTTTCTGTGACCAAACGGCCCTTACTTTATGAACACGTCTTGTATGTCATCGAAAAGATTACTTTTTCGCCGCACTAATAGATGAATTTAAAATTATGTATACTAATGATTAATTGATAACAGTGTAAGAAAAACTAGAATCTCATTTTCTAGATTGTGGCCGTTATTCTATGCAACACGGGCATAGCTCTCTTCGCCTATATGGACGGCGTTTCCCGCGCTCGAACCCTTGGGGGAGTGGTGCTTGCCGCGTCAGCAGCCGCAGGGACAGCTGTTTACAAGGTAAGATCTCTCTCACTATTCCATCTTTCAAAAGTTTCTTTTGTTGTCTAAAACGAAAACTCTACGAAAGTAAAAAAAATATCGTTTCGCAAAAAAATAAAAATGTGAAAGAAAGTCACAAAGCGTTTTATTTCTTTGTGAATGTATCCAACTTCCACGGAAGAGCCCAGCGGACTTGAAAACACTTCAAGAGATTTGGAAGAGAGGATGGAAAATTCGAGGAAACATTAGAAGAAAATTAATTGCAATTGAATCTCGATAACTCGAAGCCTTATATCTCGAAGTTTTCATTGGATCTCAAACTCTTGAGAAGGCTATGGAAACTTCCTATAACTCGAACTTCCAATAACTCGAAGCTTTTAGAGGCGCTTAGGACTTCGAGTTATCGAGACTCAACTGTGTTTTGCTTAGATACAATATTCCATTTTTACTAGCTAAATGCACAAAGAAATTGTAGTCATTGTATATGCTGAGACATTAAAAATATTTGAGAGTACAGAGCACCGAGAGCTTAAGGAAAAATGTTTTCTTTTGAATTTTTCTAAAAATATTGTTAAGGGCGTACTCTCACTGCTTTGGACGATTTTCTTTTGGTTTCCTTGAAATTCATTTAACAGGAAATAAACTGAACGCAAAAGATAATATTACAAAGGTAATTTATGAAAAAGTGCCAGGAACTGCAGTCATATGTTTCTGAACAATGCAAAAGAAGTGAGCTTATGTTTGAAGTGACATCATTTGTCGGAAATCTTTTCATGAAATAAGCTTACTTTTTTGCATCGAAACGGTTCCTTGCAACTCCGAAACACGTGTCTGACGTTCACTGCCAATTTATTTAATTTAACACTGTAATATCGTCGCCTGAGTACTAGAACTATAAAACTGTGGCAAATTTGAAAAAAATGGAGTGTCTCGCTTTTGTCGAAAATTTTTTTTCAAAAAAATCATCCAAATCAAGTCTTCACTTCCTAAAAATTGTGAAGAAATGTTAATTGTTTTTTCTTCGAAGCAGTATGAAATAAACTGAATTGTAGTTACCAACTAACAGCAACCAGTCCAAGATATTAACTTTTCATCCCAAAGGCATTTCTTTACATCTCAAATGTACGTATTATACTACAGTGGCCGCCGTTTATATGAATCACGTTTGTTCTAAACAGTTTTGATTCAATAAAGCGACTAATTCAATAAAGCTATACTACACTGCAAGGTTTCTTGACACTGGCGTCGTGACGTTAGCGTGTCATCAGCCTATGAAAAATGAGCTAGATAAAACGTCACAGCCTACTTGGCGAATTAGAAAAGATCGCTACCAGCTTGTGAGCTCTTATTGCCTACGCGTGTAGTGACGTTTAGTGTCAACTTAAGTTGACGTCTAGTATAGACATCATTTTGTTTTTGTTGATTTGATTCATTAAAGTGCCTGATTCTATTTCCTGGGGCTCCACTGTATTTTCAAATCATAAAAAATGGAAGCTATTGTTATTCTATCTGCATTACTTTATATTTCTAGTAGTGAGTATAGATAAAACAAAAACGTATAGCATTTACAGCGAAAAAATGATTAAAGTACACTGCTCAAAACAATTAGGGGAGCAAGCAAAAAAGTGAAGAAAACAATGCAATACAGCTACAGATTGACATACAATGGATAGTACACGCGTATCAATGCGCAATACAGAAAAAAAAGATCTAAAAACTGTGGAATTAATCTTTAATTCTTTGAAAAGGTGGAAAAAACATGAAAAGGTGATTTAGGGCAACAATTTAGTTACTTGTAAAAGATTTAAATAAGGTACTGTTTAGACATAATGCATAAGTTTTAATAAGGCGTGTGGTCTCGTTAAACAGCTAAGACTGCTGCACACCTGTTTGGCATGTATGCGATAAGGCTATCGATCTGACTTTGAGGAATACTGTTTCACTTCTCAAGAAGTGCAATCTCCAAGTCTCGGACAGTAACAGACGACCTTGGTCGAGTAGCAATGCATCGTCCAAGCATAGCCCAAACATGATTGATTGAATTCAGGTCCATAGAGCACGCTGGCCATTTCATACGCTGTATTTCTTCAGCTTCAAGCATGTTCTCTGCCAGTTGAGCTCTCTTCGATCGAGCATTATCGTCTTTCAAAACAAAGGAATCTCCAACATCTCCAGCGTAAGGGATGACATGAGGTCTCAGTATCTCGTCTGCATACCTTCGGCCCGTCAAAGTGCCATTCAAAATGATATGCAGGTCCGTACGTCCGCTTATGCTGATTCCATTCCATACCCTCCAACCAGCTCGTCTGTATTGTGACCTTTCACGAACGAATGCGGGGTTATTTTGATTCACTTCACACTCTCCAGGGTCCCCCGTACCTACCACAGCTTCGTGGTTTAACCGGGGTTATTTTGATTGCCCCTGTCCCTCCATACCAAAACACGTCCGGTGTCATTCTTCAGACTGAATAGAAACTCGTCTGTAAGCAACACTTGGCTCCAGTCGTGTTGCTGCCAATTTCGATGTTCAGCAGCCCATCTTCTTCGGGCCCCACGATGGCGTGGCGTCAAGAAAATGCAGACCATTGGCCTACATGCATAGAGCCCTCCCTCATGAAGTCAATTACGTACTGTTCGGCTGGACACCCTTCGTCCGATTGCCAAGAAAACTGTCTTTGCAGATGCGTAGCATTCTCTATTCTGTTTCGATAGGCTGTTAACCTTATTTACCGGTCATCAGTTGCTGTAGGGACGCGTGACCGACCTTACCCTGATCGACGTCTAACATTTCCTGTTTCTTGGCATCGATTCCATAGCCTTGTAACACTTCTGACGACTCCAACATCATCCGCGACACTACGTTGTGTTTGCCCAGATTTCAGCTTGCCTATAACACGCCACGGCATTCATTCCGGTAAATCACGTTGTTTAGACATTCTCAAGTAACCTTGTCTCCTAAAAAATAAAAAATAAAAACTACTACGCTATCGAATTTCACAGTTGCGGCAATAAAACGAACGTCTCTGCAACATCCCGATTTCTGCACTTCTCTCTTTTTTCTGGTTTTTGACGTCATTAACTTTAATTTGCACATAAAATATTCTTCTTCTGTTTCCTGGTAGGCTTTAAATTATGGACGATTCATTTTATGTTACTTATTGGCATTCATATTTGCGTGATTTTGTTGAAACCATGTGCTCCCCTAATTGTTTTGAGTAGTGTATGTTTTTCTCTTACAGGTGCTCTTCAAGAAACTGGTGGGTGAGGTGAGCCTGGGGCAGCTGTCTTTCTTCTTCAGCCTGGTGGGGCTGTGCAACGTACTCCTCGTGTGGCCCCTCATGCTTGGGCTCTATCTGGGGCGCGTGGAGACGCTGCGCTGGGACGAAGTGCCCTGGCTGCCCTTGCTCGGAGCAGCCATGTTCCTCTTCAGTGAGTATGGGTTTTCGTAATTGTTTATTCCTTTGAGTTTAATGAGTAGAGGCTCGTTCATAAGGGTTTCCGTTTATGAGGATTTCCAGTTAATCCGGATCAAATTTTTTAAGTTTTTGAAAAGCTTCGTAATCACATAAATTATTTTTGCATTCTTTCACTTGAGTATGAGTATGCCAAACATCTGCTTTTCATTTTGTTTAAATGTACAACTCTTGCTTAGATCCTGCTATAAATTGTAGTAATGTAACAGAGATCATGGCTTAATAGGAGCGTCAGTCCGCCACCACCGTAACTGAATTATAATTGATAACGTGGGCGAGCGAAGCACTCTTGCGTAATTTTGTTGTAATAAAAGATACATCTACTTATTTACGAATTTGTTTTCGCTTATTACTTAGACTACCCGTATTTTCCAATTTTTCTTTCATCCGGATTGCGTTTGATTCCCGCTATTCCAGGTAAGCGAGGTTTTACTGTAGTTGCAACTAAGGGAGATTTACTACCGATGGAGACGGAGACAAAACTGTCGTCATAGGCTATTTCACAGTTAGAAATTGTCTTAAAAATGGCCCCCCTTCCCCTGTTAAATTTGTTTAATGTTAAAGTTGATATCACACGGCTCAATATGAGCATATGCCATTTAATTGTCATCTATGTGCTGTGGTGGGCAGGTATTAAAGCACAGAGACGATATCAGAACAGCCTGTGAACTGGACAAAGCTTGTTCCTTTGGTGTAAACAATAGCATGAAATAAAGACATGGATAATAACCTGACGACACAAGTTAGTGTTACACAGTATTTTTTTCATAAACCTTTTGAAAATTTAATTTTAGACGATCATGTTGAGAGCTGGCTAAACCACAACAACAAACCCTTGTTCCCAAGATGTACATAAAAGCAGGCATGAAAAAAAAGCATGGATGACGACATGACGACACATGTTAGCGTGACACAGTATTTTTTCATAAACTTTTTAAAATTATTTTTAGACGATCATGTTGAGGACTGGCTACGATCTAAAGCAAACAATCATTGCTCTTAGGAATTAAACAACAGCAGATATGAAAGAAGAGCTTCGATGACGAGTTGATGACACAAATCAACTGTGACATAGTATTTTTTTTCTCTTTAAAAATTTAGTTTCAGATGATCATGTTGAGTACAGTCTACATGACACAGCAAGTTGTTTTTATGTAAATTATAAAGATTAAAATGTAGATAGCTCTTTTATGAAGGACTTTTCAATGACAAGCTTTTTTTTTTTTTTCGAGCCACTAAACATTGAACTTTGCTATTAAAGGAAGTCACAGTTACATATTTTTTCAGTGTAGAGTTTACCAGAAGCTGTAACATTTATTAACAGCAGTGTTAACAGCAATTTATTAACATGTCGCATTTAGAGATGCATTAGTGCGTAATGATTTCTCATATACTTTTCCTTCCAGTGGCCAACTTATTAGGTAATTTTGGTGTCTTATGGACATATGAAGTGTTTTTGACTCTTGGCTTCGTATGTGCTGTGCCTGCATCCGCAGGTAAGAATAGTTTCTTTGTTTTTAAATATAGTACGTCTATCCGAAAGTTCTATCTATTTATAAAGAGAAGAAAAACAAAAATGCACTTTTTAATACATGTAGCAATGATTGCTGTATGATATCATTTCCATTGATGCTTATGACTTTTTACCAGCATAACGGCAATTTGTGAATCCTATGTTTGAAGAACGCCTTGTCTTTAGGGAAAGACATCGCAAGTAGTTCTGTTTGTATATTTTCTTTAATTTTGAATAATTTTCTTGACAACAAGTTTTTCAAAGAAATGAAGAATTGTAAATCAGAAAATAGGTTTATGGGTAAAAGGTTAGCGATGTTCAACACGTGGCAAATCATTCCGCATGACGACAAAGAAAAATCGCTTTCAGCTTTAGCGTCTCGCCAGAAAATAGCAGAGCTCGTCTTTGAAATTCTTTCGCATCCACGTATTATTTCTCAGACCAAGCACCTTCCTTTTTTCCCTTATTCTACTCTGCAAATATTTTTGGAGGGAAAAAACTCACTCAAAAAGAAGAATAAGTAAGATGTCAAAACAGTACTATCTATATTTTTCACCTCCAAACACAAGGCGTTCCTTAAAATTGGGATTTCCATTACGTTTGGAAACAAGTTATAAACCCAACGATGGAAATTATATCGAGCACTACACTATAGTCGTGAGTCTCCCGTATCTCCCACGACCCATGGTTTTACGGTTAGGATGTGGCCCTGATCCTGAAGCTAACGTGTTTTTTTAATCCAGACTAGTAGCTGAGAAGTACAGACCCCCAGCAGGGATCAAGATTGGGAAATTTTTCTGGTCGACTGTGACGAGTAGGGACAGACATAGCAGCAGGAGCGGATACAAGGGAGGGGCGATGGGTGATCGCCCCTCCCTTGAGTCACCCCCATCAGTAAATGAAGCTCAAAAAACTTAGTTTTAGAAGAGTTTTAATGATGTTGAAGGAAGAGATTTTGGGCTCTCCCCCGAAATGTTTCGGAATTGAAGTCCAAAACCTGTATATGATCAATATTTGTATACCAGCATACATGGTAAAATATAAGTAACCAGATCAATCGCGCCTCCCTTGAAAAATTTCTGGATCCGCCCTTGCATAGCAGCTGCCACTCCTTTTTTTTTTTTTTTTTTTTGAGAGAGAGAGAGAGAGAGAGAGAGAGAGTGCCTTCCTTTAAGGGGGGGGGGAGGACTAAAAACCACAGCTATTCAACAAATTTGCTTTTCCATTGTCACTAAAGCATACTAATTACCAGTTTAAATAAATGTTGAACTGTAATTGGTTAATGCCATTAAGATTAATAGACGTAATAAAGGTAGACTCGGAGAAAGTGGTGATTGAATAGTAAATGATAATAATATTTTTTGTCGCTACGTATCTTATTTAGTCCCACGTGAAATGTGATGACCTTTAATCTTCACCTTTGCAATGGAGAGGCATTAATTTGGAATGAGAGGCTTGAAGGATTTTGTGACCAGGACAGATTACATGTGCATTAATTACTGTTAATGGACACGGAGCATCTTCCACGGGCAGGAATCAAATTAGTTACGAGTCCAGCTTCTTACCGATCAGGTTACCACACCCAATTATATCTTGCAATAAATATTGCTGAACATATTTAAAACGGCATTATAGTGTGTTACTTTACAATTGGCGTATCAAAGTCACATATTTTGCTTCATCTCCATGGAAACCCAGCTCAATAAGCCTAAAATTAAATGAATTGCTTTAGCAGTTTCCATGAAGGCGACTCAAAATTCGTGACCCTGCTGCATTTATTTTAAAGTAGCAGACTATAGCTTCTTCCTCTTTATAAATAGACAGACTTTTCTGGTTGACCTAACATTTTTCAATGAGTCTTTCTCTCCCTCTCTCCACAGTGGTGGATGTGTACCTGTACCAAGTGCTTTTCCAAGGCATGAAGCTGGCTGGGGTCGTGCTCACGCTAGTTGGCTTCTGCCTGGTGCTGCTGCCTGAGAACTGGCCCGACTACCTCACGCTGTTGCTCAGGTGGAGGAGGAGAAGCAAGAATACACCTCAACCACAGCCCTGCATAGAATCGCGGACAAGTTACACGTCTCGTCTGCGGACGCACAGTGGCAGGGTGAAGTAGGGTGAAGTAGGTCTCTTGATGAACAAATCAACTTCAGTGTGATTTCGTCGATTTTTCGTCATTCGATTTTCAATGGTGCTTTCGCCGATGTTGGCGTTTGAAAAAGCATATTGCAGATGCAGATGATGTACGTTGTTGCACTGCGGCAGGATGAAGTAAAAAAGATTCTTGAAAAGCAAACGATCTTCAAATAGTTTAATGGTGCTTTCACCAATGTCAATGTTTGAAAAAAGCATATTGTTTATGTAGGTCATGTACATCGTTGCAAAGTGAGGGGCTGAAATAGGAATCACATCTGATTAACAAATGATTTTTAGATTGTTGAATGGTGCTTCCACCGATATCAGCGTTTAAAAAAGCATATTGCTTACGTAGGTCCATGTACATCGTTGCTCAGAGCGAGGTTAAAGTAATA
This sequence comes from Uloborus plumipes, assembly GCA_038373865.1. Taxonomy (NCBI): domain Eukaryota; kingdom Metazoa; phylum Arthropoda; class Arachnida; order Araneae; family Uloboridae; genus Uloborus; species Uloborus plumipes. Next base: position 87,669 of record JAXGGA010002807.1, on the reverse strand, counting down.
ATGACATCTGATAAATAAATGATCTTTAGATTGTTGAATGGTGCTTTCGCCGATGTCAATGTTTGAAAAAAGCATATTGCTTATATAAATCGTGTACTTCGTTGCACAGTGAGGGTCTACAGTACAAAGGGCACCTGAAGAACAAAGGATTCCTAGATTGTTGAATGGTGCATTCACCGACGTCAGTGCTTGAAAAAATCATATGGCCTGTATGGGTGGTTATCATTCTTGCACAGTGGCAGGATAAAGTAGAGAGGATTCGTGAAGAACAAATAGTCTTTAGAGCGATAAATAGTGATTTCATCGATGCCAGCGGTTGATAAAACATATTGCCCATGCAGGTGATGTACACTGTTGCACTGTGGCAGAGTTTAGTAAAGAAGATTTTTGAAGAACAAATGATCTTTAGATGGTTGGATAGCGCTTCACCCACGTCAACGTTTGAAAAAATTACATTGCCTATATAAGTGGTGTACATTCTTACATTGTGACAGGGTAAAGTATACTCTTACTCTATTCTCGACGAACAAATCATTTTTAGTGTAATAAATGGTGCTTCCACCGATGTTTATGTTTGAAAAAATCATATTTCCAATGAAGGTGGTATCTATTGTTGCACTTTGCTGAGTAAAGTAGAAATGACTCCTAAAGAACAAGTGTTCTTTAGTGCGATAAATGGTGCTTTCACCAATGTTAATGATTAAAAAAAGCGTATTGAATATATAGGTGGTGTTAATTCTTATACAGTAGCAGGGTAAAGTAGACAGGTCTCTTGAAGAACAAATGATCTTCGTTGCAATAAATAAAGCTTTCACCGATTTCAACACTTCAAAAAGTATGTTTTCTATGTAGACGGAGTACATTGCTGCACAGTGGTAGAATGAAGTAAGAAGGACTACTGAAGAACAAATGATCTTTATTATGTTAAAATGGTGCTTTCACCAATATTGATAATTAAAAAAGCTCATTTCCTGAAGAGGCGTTGTACATTTCTTGCATGGCATGGAATATATTGTGATAATTCCTTTCATACCACAAAAATTATTTGTGACGGACTACTTGTAATTCATAAGGTGATAATATCATTGAAACACGGAAATGTTGGTGGTTTTGTGTAACTCTAACAAACAAGAATTATTCTAACGCTATAATTTTTGCCAAAAATGTGGATACCATAAGTTTCCTACACGGAAGTAGTTTTATATGAATCTTATAAAGTCTCTCTAGGACTTAACAACAAATATCAATGAATAAGCAATAAATATTGTGTGTGGTAAGATATATGATATCTTAACAAACAGCATAACTTTGTGGAAAAATCTGAAAAAAAAATTTCATTGGTTATATTATTTTTTTTAAACTTTTGTAACCATGTCACATAACTAATTTTAATCATGCATGTTCACTTTTGTTGTTACGAATGTGCTGATATGTATCAGTATCTGAAGCAACTTCACATAATTTGCCTATTGTCCCATAACAAGATTACTTTAACGATTATTAAAGTAATCTTGTAAGTGAATAGCGAGATGAAAATCCATAATAGGTTTAAAACGTAATAGAGAAATGTACTAATCACAGTTTTGAAGTTCTGTTATTCTGGCATTGTTGAATTTGAAGTTCAAATTTTAGATTCCTAAGAACTATTACTATTCTTTGTTGAAAAATAGAAGCTTCCAGATCGTCAGTATATTTGCTCTTTTCCTGGAGGAAATAAGAACAAGATCGCTGATAGCTGTAGTTTACTGCGCTCAATTTGTAGAGAAACTAGTTGATGTCTGTTAGGAGTTTTATACGATTGATGCATAAGATTGTCATTCTAGATTCACCAACAATGTAGAAATAATGTAAAGCAATTATGTTATTGCTTTGTACGACTTCCCCACAGTAGAAAAGAGCAGCCGTAACTGGTGAGAAACAAGATGTGACTGATGCTTTGAAGTTTCAGACGTTTGTGACTGAAAATTCTAATCCTAGATTTACCAATAATGTAGAAATCATATAAAGCAATAACATCATATGTTGACAAAGAACTAGACTGTAAAGATGATTTAGTATCGTAGTAGTTGTAAACTACTTAGAGACACCAGTTGCATAATTCGGCAATAATCATCATATTTTTATTATAAATAGAACAAAAATTGTTTTTAATATTTATTAAAACTCTGCATACATTCATTGGGCAATAAGCGACCACTCAGCTTATGCTCAATTCTTCCTGTTTTCCGATTTAGATGTTGACATTTCATTTTCATTCTGTGAGGTTCCTGTGTTGCCATCTGCTGTTACACTTTTATTTTTGTCCTAATTTCATCAAAGCATATAAATCCCCAGGTAGCACAAAAAACGTTTAAACGTTTTATAAACGTTTTTAATCCGTTGTCACAACGTTAATAACCATTTTACAACCTTTAAAAAACGAAGTGTGCTACTTGGGGCTGACTAAAAATCTTACGTACTCATAATCAGTGATGGTAAGTTGTACAGAAAGTACAATAACTCCCTATAACATCATTAGCTTTTAATTGCATGGGTTTTAAAATATGAATAATGAATAATTTTATCTTTGTATAAAATATTTCTGCGTTTGTAATAGCTGTATGAAGTGTATTGAAAAATAAATAGTATATGTTAATGTTATTTAGAGCCACTGAGCTATACAGAAGTCTGAAGCGAAAACTGGATTATCAGCCGCAAATGTATTCATTGCGTATCGTCTGAGTCAAGTAACTAATCGCTCCAGGTTTCCCTGTAGCTGAGTGCTTTAGACACAGTCCTGCCAAATTAGGTGAAATATAGGTATAGAAATTCGAAGCATCCGGTAAATATTTAGAGTCAAAAGAAAAAATAAGAAGAATGTTGTATTTTCAAGCTCTTCTCAATCGAAACATAGTACCAATGTACACTTTAATTAAATAGGAGCCGTTATGTTGTTTTTATCGCAATTTATGGAACAGTTAGCCCCAATGAAAAATAACTTTTATCATAAATTTCTACTCAAAAAATGATTGCTTTTTTATTATTAAATGTAATAATATTCTTTAAGGAAATAATTTCCCAACTTTAATTAAAAACGTACGTGTTAGTTTCTTTTAAAAGAAAAATTCATCTACCGCTATCTTTTGAAAACTATTGTTGAACTTTGGCTCTGCCCCCCTTTAATATACGTTCCATTTTCGAATTAAGTACTTCACCCTTCTATTTTAAAAACTACATTCAAACAACGGTTTGATTGCCGAGATAATTTTTTTTCTCGTTATCCTTCTCAGAACTACTTTTGAATAACTATTGTTCAATAATCGAAACTTTAATATTACCTCATCTTTGCAACACTGTTTAGAGACAGGTTCTTTTCAGGACTTAGAATCAACATTTCTTCTAAGCGTTGTTGCATATGCGTATACATATTGTCCGACAAGAAATAAAGAAATATGTTAACACCATTTCTCGACAGTTATTATATTCATCCTTCAAATTTCGATTTCAATGCCTCCTTGCGTTATTTGTAATCCAGGACAGGCACTATTGTAGAATAAGTCGCAAACTGAGTATTCCTCGTAAAAGGACTTTCATAAATAAAGAATTCATAATTTATTCTAGATTCCTACATGATCAATTTTATACTATTTTAACTATCCATAATTTCACCTGCAAGATCTTTTTGATTCAAATACAACACGTTCTTTCAAAAATGATCTTTTATGCTCTATTATTTGCGTCAAATTCTACCGATATTAAAAAAAATGATTAAATCAACTATCTTTCAAACGTACTCCTTCTTACCCTCCAAAAAGCACTATTTTTTAGCATAATTGCTCACACTTAAAAAATTACTTCAAAATATAGGTCAATATCAGCCAACCTATTGAGCTTCATCGCGAACTGGAGTGAGATGCGCCAAAGAAGAACTTACGCTTTCAATAATGAATTCAGTAGTTTCATCGTAATTGATGTTTCATTTTGAGTATACAGATGGATTATGACTTTTGAAGATAGCTGGCACGAATTTTACTTGATGACCCCCCTTCCCTCCTTTCTTCTCGCTTCCACTATATGATTGAAGTAATAAAACTTAACTAACAGATTTGTTGTCCTGGGTCTATACCACATGTAACCAGGCCTTAGTCTAACTAACCCTATTCAGAAGAAACATTCTTCTGAATTTTCTATCACATTCACAGTTTAAATAGCAAAGAGCTACCTTGACTCTTTGTACCCCATTTATCTTGAGGTCTTTTAGTACCCTGAAAAGAGTATTAGTACTTGGGAACGAAAAAGTTCCCAGATTCAAGCAATTATATTCTGGTCCCTTAGTTTATAAATGTGTTGCTGCAACTGCAATTTGGAATGCTTTTTTTTTTTGGATCGATTTACCTAGTTTATTGAGTTATGCTATTGTCCAAGAAAAGAGACCATTTTCTTCCCGTAGGAAGATATCTTTGCTGCCTTCTCTTGCAATCTGCCCATACCGCTTAGGTTCTAAGGTGCCAGTTACAACTGTATTTTATCACGCTTCACCTGTATTTGACAAATTTTGGATCTAAAATGAGAAAGCATGCATTTATAATGTATAAAATATGTTATGTACATCAGCCCCCCCCCCCCCCCCCCAAGAGCAGGAGCGCTCCCTCCCACAAATACAACGAAAGTCGCATCCAAGATCGTGAACCTCACAGCCTCCAAAGAAAGAAAAATACCTTAGAAAACAACCCACTAAAAATTTCAATGGAGCAATTTGCACCATGACCCCCCCCCCCGAGTTGAGCATCCTTGTGTACAATCTACAGTGTATTACGCGAACATTTCTTTTTAATATTATGGGTTTATATAGAGCTTTCATATGTCCCCAAACGTAGTGCCCCCCAAACTATCCCTGTATTTGAGGACGCGTCTCATAGCCACCCTAACCAAACCGTACGTTCTCTCAGTCAATTCTACGGTAAATGTCACATGTCACTCTAGTTTGTTATTTAGCTCATTGGCAACATTTCAGAAAATGGCTGAAGTTTTAAAATGTCGTCTACTGTAGCTTGATTCTCTATCAAAAATGTCTGGTTATCATAGATAACTTATGAATATTACTTGGCAGGTCTGGCGTATGCAGTAATTACAAATTGATAGAATATTTTAGAATGCACTTTGTGATATGAAATGATTGTCAGCAATCTTGTATGGTTCATGTTATTGTTGTCGTATTCTGTGTTGAAACATGGAATTCCAATGAATGAGAACTATTCCTGAAAATGTTTTTATCAATGCAAACCTTTTTCTATTTTTGCATAATCAGTTCACATTGTACATAAAAAATAATGCGTTTTCTATTTTAAATGTTTATTCATTCGAAGAGCTTATTATGAACAAGCAGTTTCCGGAAAAAACGAAACATAATTTTGCTGTTCCATTTCTTGTAAAAAGTCATAAAGCACTTAACCAACTGCAATATATTTTTTGGCACATGTCGTTGAATTTGGTGATGGAAACTGCTACAAACCCTTGATCTATGCAATTTATTTTGTTAACGAAAAGATACTACGTTGAATAAAATTTTCCTTGTAACTTTTGTTGTTGTTTGATTATTTTCAGTGCGTTCGTATTGCCTTGAAATACAGACAAACATATTAACGTTTTCACTCTGTTGTAGACACCTCTTTTTGCTCAGGTTCGATTTTTAACGACTTTAGCTTTCACGTCTTATTTTATTTTACGCAGATGAATGTTGGTTTTATACTGCGATGCTAAAGTTTAGACAAAATGCAAATATATGAATAAAAAGAAAACTATTCAGCCAAATGCTTTCAAATTTCCACTGCAAGTAGACAATATGGTCCCAAATACGTGTCTGGAGTTTTTAAAAATAAAACCGAAAAAAAAATCGGAAATTATAAAAGTCTTTATTTTTTTTTTTTTTGCTTTTTTCACTGTTGCAAAGTTTGGACAAATGTCAGATTTTATGAAAATTTCTCTTGAAATGTAATTGGTGGAGGAAAGGTGGGACTTTTTGCTTCGAATATAAGGTGCAGGGATTGCTGAATGAATAATCATACCCCCAAAATCTCTGTAATTCTCGCGTAAAGAAGAGAAAGTTTGGAAGACGAAATTTGAAAATGAAACCACTTTGCTCATTTTTCGTCTTTAAAATTGGCCCAGTATGGTAGTACATTGCTTTTTACTTCGTGGAAAGCAAATTCAGACATGCTTATCGATCAAAAAGGGCAAGAAAAATTATGTTCCTTAAGGATGAAGGAATTGAAAAAACGGCTCTAACGAACGATTCACCCCTTAATCCTACAAAACTTCTACTTGGGCCAAAAACAACATATAACAGCTAAATAGATTGATAATTAAATCGGAATGCATAAAAAACCAAGAATTGTGCTTGAGCTTTTTCGGAAATAGTTTCCCAAATAAGTCAGATTTTAATGGTAAAAGCAATACAGCATATGCTCATCGGATCTTATCTCAAGCCATGCTAATAGAATTATAATCCATCTAGGCCATCCAAATTTTAATAATTTCCATCAGAGGAAGTAACATTCATTTTTAGTCACGATGATAGAAGTAGTAGGAAAATGAGAGTTCTGGAACAAAAGGGATTTGGGATTTTACTGAGTCCCAAATCCCCTCTTTCCAGACCACCCATTGTTCCGATAAGGGATTGACTCACCTGACAGGGACTCGCTCACCTGATAAGCACCGCCACCGCGATGCAATGCGCAAGCTGTTGCGCCACCGCTTCTCAACTTTTTAGTTTTTGGATGGCAACAGCTTGTGGAAGGTTGCTATGACAACCAGTGTTTTTATTTTACATTTTAATCGTGGCGCCATCTATCGACGGAATTATTTATTTTTCTTGAACTTTGAATATATTTTCACGAATTTAATTTTATTTTAGATGCTCGTGGCGCCATCTATTGAGTGAACGAATTTAATTCTTTTTTTTATTTTCGGACTTAGAATATTTTTCGTTGATTGAAGTGAGGCTCGAACATGCGACCTTCTGATCCAAAAAGCATTGATGCTTTAATCGACAGCGCGCTTTGCCGATTAAGCCATCAATGCTTTCAGTCCAGTGAAAATTTAAATGAATCTCAATATAATTTTCAGTGTTAAAAAAAACGCCTGTGTCGCCATCTATTGCAAGAAATTTTTATGAACTTTTGCGAGCTTCCTTATGAGAATATAAAATATCATTGTGCATGTGCTATCTTTTCATTTTCTTCTATCATGGGACGAAAAAGGACAAATAATTTACAAAAGTAAGAAAATTGCAAATAGTAATATTGCTGACTTAATGAATTTAATTTTGAGTAATAGAAAAAACATTAATGTTCCCTGGAAAGATGAATTTTTAAGTGCATTACATGAAATGAATGTTCCCAAACATTTTGTGAAAAATAAGTATTTATCTGACGTTAAACCTTTGTTTTTGTCCGAATCTCAAACTCCACCGAAAAAATGTAGAAATAAAAGACAGGCTGACTACAACTGGGAAACAATTTATAAATAAAATGTGCAATCATTCCCACTGTCTCATTACTGACTACTTTAACTTCAATATAAAATTCATTTTTAAACATGCAATATTTCAATTGTCGACAATTCAATTCTACGTATTATTTACTTGTTATCATTTAAATACTACTAAAATAAAGTTTAAGTGTGTGAATAAAACAGAAAAATGATTAAACCGATAAAATATTTATTCAAAATTACAACCATAAAATTACTTACAATGAACTGTAGACTTGGTGTACATAATCGAAGTTTAATTGGTTTATAATGTCAGTAGACAAATGTATAGTTTCAATGATCGTGAAAACTAATTTTTTCAAGTTCATACAGATCAAATAGTAACTGTCCACTAAAAAATATTTTTGTCTCAGACTAGCAGTCCTACATTCATGACGCAGTTGTGATGGATGTGAAACCTTACAACCTTCAGATTTCAAGTGCATATTAAGACATTCGGTGATTTCATCGCGGAGACACTGATTAATTTTTTCAAAACACTCTTCTTTTGAGGCTGAAACACTGTTCATTGACTTCTGCTGCGATTCAAACATGCTTCTTAAAACCGTTGAAAAAACAACAGTTTGTATTTTTTCTTCAATTTCCTGGTTTTTTTTCCTTTAAATGCTTACAAACTTCTTCATTCAGTGTGAGTATATCACTTGAGAGTTGGAAATGAGGTTCCGAAGTTTTTTTTAATTTTTGTAGCTTGCAGACACCGTTAGAGCACAAAGCCAAAACATCATTCGCCGCTACGAAGCTGCTTTCACTGTAAATGCAGTTAAAGCTCCATATTTTGTTGCAAAAATCGATCCAACCACTTGGGGTAAAATTAATAAAGGATCGATTCAATACATCTTCTAGCTGAATGAAAAGATCACCATTCTTCTCTAATAAGGCATTTATATATATTCCAAAGTGTAAATTATATGTGGAAATTACCTTTTTTTCAAACCCAGGAAAAGGATTGCGGAAGAAATTCATCATCCAATCATGCGTGGGTAATTCCTCGGCACTTTGAACAGATACCGACTCTGCAGGTGCCACTTCAAGAGTATGTTCAAACAAAACCTCGGGAGGGGTTGAAATCAGTAGGATGTCGACTGCTTCAGTAGGAGAGTGATGTTGGTCGGCTATCAGAGTCGTCGAGGTGTCCATCAGCGGCAGGTCCGTCTCATGTAACATCAGAGGCGATCCTTCTATTAGCTGGGGTGATGATGATGGTGGTAGCGCACATGACGAGTCAGACAACTCCAAAGGCGCAGGAACTTTCATCTCTTCTTGAAGTCGAATGCGCTTAGGCTTGGGACCCGTATCGATATCATTTATAATTTTCCGAAACGTGATACTGATTCTTGGACTTGTAATACTGAAGTCAGGCGCGATACCATGAGTACAGTACTCGTTAGTAGGCGGGAGCATTATATATAAGCTTCCATGTGTTGAATCAATACTCCGAGTACGACCCTGTTTTCGCTTGAAATCCACTCGTCGGTTCGATCCAAAGCTTAGGCAAGCAATTGGGGATGCAAAATTTATGCAACTCTCATTGTCTTTGTGCTGGCCTATTCCACAAGACCCGTCTGGATAAAAGTTTAACAGCGCAAAATTGTATTTACATCCAGAAGCACATTCAGCATCGTGTTTTAATTCAAGCATTAGTGGAGTCCATGGAGTAGCTGGAACGTTTATCCCGTTGAAAAATCGGACACGATATTTAAAGAACTATCTCAGTTAGACTTTCAACAAAAGAGTATTACAGTGTGTGGGAGAATATTCACTCCTAAACGTAAAATATTTGCTTTCGGAGACGACGGAGTTTCATATGCATTTTCAGGAATAAACGTTCCAGCTACTCCATGGACTCCACTAATGCTTGAATCAAAACACGATGCTGAATGTGCTTCTGGATGTAAATACAATTTTGCGCTGTTGAACTTTTATCCAGACGGGTCGTGTGGAATAGGCCAGCACAAAGACAATGAGAGTTGCATAAGTTTTGCATCCCCAATTGCTTGCCTAAGCTTTGGATCGAACCGACGAGTGGATTTCAAGCGAAAACAGTGTCGTACTCGGAGTATTGATTCAACACATGGAAGCTTATACCCAGATAACACAAAGACATCCACTAGACATCCAGAAGCCGTCATTCATAGGATTCTCTGATTTCCGCAGGAGATCCCAAATTTACCGAAAAACGTCTTGCAGACGTCCGCAGGTTATCCAAAATCCACTTTTTTTTACGTCCACAGGACGTTTTAAACGGACATTTTCAGGACAACTGCAGGATTATCACGGGACACTCTAAATCTTACGCACGTCCTACGGGCATCCTTAAGACTACTGCTGGACTGTCATAGGATGCTCTGACGTCCTTCGCAGATCCGTCTGGCCTTCCTTTGCCCATCCCTTTTTATCCTAAGCAGGTCGTCTGGACGTCCTTTGACTATCCTTTTCAATAGTTTTTAAATCTTCTGGCCGTCCTTTTCAATCCTTATAGATTCCTCTGACTATCCTTTTCAATCCTTTATAAATCATATCTAACCATCGTTTTCCATTATTTACAGATGGATTATTTTTAATTCATACTTTCAACCAGTCCGCCCCGCCTTCATATTTTAGCTTAAACGCAGGAAAAAAAACCAACAAGCTTTTTTACTTTATTCTGTAAACTATTAACATTAAATATGTCGAAACCTAAAATGCATTTCAAGCTAAACTTCTTTTTCTTAAAGATCGTACTAAAAGTTTATTTTGAAAAGAAATTTCTATTCAACAAATATCCTAATGCTGCATTGGTTTAATGTTTATCCTTCAAAAACAATTTTAAATACAAACATGTGTAATAGTTAGACTTACCTTGGCAAATTTATAGCATAAAAGCTTAACACGAGACAGAGAACATGCCGCACGTTTCGAAATGGTGGTGTAAATATTCGCAATGCCGGGCGACAGCATGGGTGCTATGCTAGCGCGCATGTGCGGAAAACCGGCTTTTAGTAGTTCGTCTTGTGTGGGATACCAGTCGGATGTCCATCTACACTCAGATGTGGGATTTTCAAATTTCGAGAGAACTCGTCCCACGTAGGCAATCCAAAGGACGCCTTTTGTGATCCTTCGAAGGACATGTCCTATAAAGGATTTTTGGGATCCTTATAGGACATCCTGCGGACGTATGTGGTTATCTGGGTATATAATGCTCCCGCCTACTAACGAGTACTGTACTCATGGTATCGCGCCTGACTTCAGTATTACAAGTCCAAGAATCAGTATCACGTTTCGGAAAATTATAAATGATATCGATACGGGTCCCAAGCCTAAGCGCATTCGACTTCAAGAAGAGATGAAAGTTCCTGCGCCTTTGGAGTTGTCTGACTCGTCATGTGCGCTACCACCATCATCATCACCCCAGCTAATAGAAGGATCGCCTCTGATGTTACATGAGACGGACCTGCCGCTGATGGACACCTCGACGACTCTGATAGCCGACCAACATCACTCTCCTACTGAAGCAGTCGACATCCTACTGATTTCAACCCCTCCCGAGGTTTTGTTTGAACATACTCTTGAAGTGGCACCTGCAGAGTCGGTATCTGTTCAAAGTGCCGAGGAATTACCCACGCATGATTGGATGATGAATTTCTTCCGCAATCCTTTTCCTGGGTTTGAAAAAAAGGTAATTTCCACATATAATTTACACTTTGGAATATATATAAATGTCTTATTAGAGAAGAATGGTGATCTTTTCATTCAGCTAGAAGATGTATTGAATCGATCCTTTATTAATTTTACCCCAAGTGGTTGGATCGATTTTTGCAACAAAATATGGAGCTTTAACTGCATTTACAGTGAAAGCAGCTTCGTAGCGGCGAATGATGTTTTGGCTTTGTGCTCTGACGGAGTCTGCAAGCTACAAAAATTAAAAAAAACTTCGGAACCTCATTTCCAACTCTTAAGTGATATACTCACACTGAATGAAGAAGTTTGTAAGCATTTAAAGGAAAAAAAACCAGGAAATTGAAGAAAATATACAAACTGGTCTTTTTTCAACGGTTTTAAGAAGCATGTTTGAATCGCAGCAGAAGTCAATGAACAGTGTTTCAGCCTCAAAAGAAGAGTGTTTTGAAAAAATTAATCAGTGTCTCCGCGATGAAATCACCGAATGTCTTAATATGCACTTGAAATCTGAAGGTTGTAAGGTTTCACATCCATCACAACTGCGTCATGAATGTATGACTGCTAGTCTGAGATAAAAATATTTTTTAGTGGACAGTTACTATTTGATCTGTATGAACTTGAAAAAATTAGTTTTCACGATCATTGAAACTATACATTTGTCTACTGACATTATAAACCAATTAAACTTCGACTATGTACATAAAGTCTACAGTTCATTGTAAGTAATTTTATGGTTGTAATTTTGAATAAATATTTTATCGGTTTAATCATTTTTCTGTTTTATTCATACACTTAAACTTTATTTTAGTAGTATTTAAATGATAACAAGTAAATAATACATAGAATTGAATTGTCGACAATTGAAATATTGCATGTTTAAAAATGAATTTTATATTGAAGTTGAAGTAGTCAGTAATGAGACAGTGGGAATGATTGCACATTTTATTTATAAATTGTTTCCCAGTTATAGTCAGCCTGGCTTTTATTTCTACATTTTTTCGGTGGAGTTTGAGATTCGGACAAAAACAAAGGTTTAACGTCAGATAAATACTTATTTTTCACAAAATGTTTGGGAACATTCATTTCATGTAATGCACTTAAAAATTCATCTTTCCAGGGAACATTAATGTTTTTTCTATTACTAAAAATTAAATTCATTAAGTCAGCAATATTACTATTTGCAATTTTCTTACTTTTGTAAATTATTTGTCCTTTTTCGTCCCATGATAGAAGAAAATAAAAAGATAGCACATGCACAATGATATTTTATATTCTCATAAGGAAGCTCGCAAAAGTTCATAAAAATTTCTTGCAATAGATGGCGACACAGGCGTTTTTTTTTAACACTGAAAATTATATTGAGATTCATTTAACTTTCACTTGACTGAAAGCATTGATGGCTTAATCGGCAAAGCGCGCTGTCGATTAAAGCATCAATGCTTTTTGGATCAGAAGGTCGCATGTTCGAGCCTCACTTCAATCAACAAAAAATATTCTAAGTCCGAAAATAAAAAAAAAAAGAATTAAATTCGTTCACTCAATAGATGGCGCCACGAGCATCTAAAATAAAATTAAATTCGTGAAAATATATTCAAAGTTCAAGAAAAATAAATAATTCCGTCGATAGATGGCGCCACGATTAAAATGTAAAATAAAAACATTGGTTGTCATAGCAACCTTCCACAAGCTGTTGCCATCCAAAAACTAAAAAGTTGAGAAGCGGTGGCGCAACAGCTTGCGCAGTGCATCGCGGTGGCGGTGCTTGTCAGGTGAGCGAGTCCCTGTCAGGTGAGTCAATCCCTTATCGGAGCAATGGGTGGTCTGGAAAGAGGGGATTTGGGACTCAGTAAAATCCCAAATCCCTTTTGTTCAAGAACTCTCATTTTCCTACTACTGATAGATGTGCTGCTTTTCCCATTAAAATCTGACTTATTTGGGAAACTATTTCCGAAAAAGCTCAAGCACAATTCTTTTTTTTTTTTTTTTTTTTTTTTTTTTTTTTTTTTTTTTATGCATCCCGATTCAGTTGTTCATCTACTTAGCTGTCAAATGCTATTTTTGAACCAAGTAGAAGTTTTGTAGGATTAAGGGGCGAATCGTCAGTTCGAGCCATTTTTTCAATTCCTTCATCCTTAAAAAAAAATAAATTTTCTTGGCCTTTTTGATCGATACGCATGTCTGAATTTATACTCCACGAAGTAAAAACCAATGTTCTACTATATTAGAGCCGATTTAAAAGACGAAAAATTAGCAAAGTGCTTTTATTTTCAAAATTCGGCTTCCAAACGTCCTCTTCTTCTCTACGCGAAAACTACACAGAGTTTGTGGGTTTGATTATTCATTCAGCAATCCCTGTGCCTTATATTCGAAGCAAAAAGTCCCACCTTTCCTCCACAATAATATTTTAAGAGATATTTGTATAAAATCTGACATTTGTCTAAACTTTTGCAACAGCGAAAAAAGCAAAAAAAAAATGTCTTTTGTGATTTCGTTTCGGTTATATTTTCAAAACTCCAGACACGTATTTGGGACCATATTGTCTACCTGCAGTGGAAATTAGAAAGCATTTCGCTGAATAGTTAGGTTGCTGGAGGCTTTTTTTTTTTTTTTCCGATTGGTTTTTAGAGATCTTTTCTTCCAGAAGTAAAGTAATTCAAGTAGCAAAATTCGGAGCTCTCTGAAGCGTTTTAAAAGGGACAAAGTAGAACGAAACCAACGAGGGTATCAAGAGCGCAAGAAGTTTGAAGGTGCACAATCCAAAAAATAGCATTATGAGTTACACGGAAAATTTTTCTTCATAGTTTGATAGTAGGGGGGGGGAGGCGAACTTACAAATCTTGGGGGGGGGGGGGGGGTGCGCATCTAAGTGTATGTACGCTACTGGCTAGAGCTTTAATGCGTTAAGAAAGTTATTGACTTCTCCTCCCTCCCCTCTCTCTTTTTTTTTTTTTTTTTGAGAGAGAGAGAGAGAGAGAGCAACAGAGAGGGGGGGAAAAAAAAAAAAAAACAGAATCTAAATCTAGTACAGTTATCTGACAGTTCTTATTATTGAAATGAATGACAGATGTACACATATTGTAATGAATAACTTTAATATTTTTCACGAATGATTATAGCAACAAATTTATAATTCTTTTAATGTAGGGAGGAATTAAGAAAATAGAAGAAAAATTAAGGTTATCTTTTAACATCACTCAATTACGTCTGATTAGAATTTCAAAGTTCATCAAGTTTTATAACAGTGGTATAGTTTCGAGTATGTAAAAAATGCACTCAATGTACAATTGCTTAAAAAAAGAAACAAGACAAACAACACAAAAATAAAATGTATTCTCCATGTATGGTTACCTTTACTTGCTTCCTTTGTCTCTTATGAAACTTATATAGTATTTATCAAAAAAAAATAATAATAATAATGTCATTGCTCTTTGATAACCCTTTTAACGCTTCTGACCATGATTAAAACATTCTAAAAACTATTGAACGACATAATAGGTACATGTAATGCTTCCCATGAAAATTCAGCAAAATTTTTCTTCAAAAAAAATAACCTGGACTGGTCAGATAGGTCAAGATTTCAATAAAAAAATTTATGATGACTTCCATTAGCATTATAAATTATAATAAATGCTAAAAAATTTTGAAATTTACGCAAGGTACGCAAGGTACAGTCGAAATCGGTTATCAGAGGTTTCGTTAAGGGCTGGTTTAGTAGTCTGCATCTGGTCACAGCATTCGCATCTGCAAGTGTGATGGGTGGAAACAGGTTAGTCAAGACTACGTGCCTCTTTGGCCAGGGCGTCCGCACATTCAATCCCCTCGATACCTACATGTGCGGATATCCAACTGCAGCACACGGGATTTTCCTTTTGCTATGCATCCGATTGATTATAGAGGAGGTGATGTTAGTCTCTCCATTTCGGTTGGCCTCTAGGGCTGATTTAGAGTATGAGAAGACAACTAGTCCCTCAGCTAGATCTGCAGCATGAGAATTAGTTAGGTAAAAGGTTATAGCTTCCTTGATTGCCACGAGTTCGCTGGGGGAATTGGAGGAAATTAATCCTAGGTGTTAAATTTAAGAATGAATTTTTCACCTGTTGGAAGAGTCAAAAGGATGCCTGCTCCACCTCCATTGTGGGATTTGTCGAAAGAACCATCAGTAAAGGCAATAGCAAGGTTCTCATGTGAAAGCCTTTCTATGGTTTCAAGGACCTTTTGCTTGAGTAGAATGGGATCTTCTTTTTTCGAGCATGGTTGGAGCAAGTTCAAATGAATGGTGGTGTTTGGTGGAGGTGTTCTTGGAAAAAGAGGTTCCAGTAAGAGATCAAGTGATGAGTGATCCAGATGGGTCTGTCTTCTAACATATCTATCTAACTGAAGAGTTGATGATCTTTTAAGCCTGGTCGAAGTTTTCCAGTTATTAAAAACTGTGGTAGAGATGTGATCGTTGTTGCTGCTGCGGAGTCTATTAGTGAATTTGACAGTGGCGAGATGGCGTCTGCTTTCTAATGGGGGCAGACCGCTTTCTTATTCCGCCTTTTCATTGATAGTTGAGGATACGGCACCTATTATAATTTTTTAGGCTCTATGTTGCACAGAACCTATTTGTTGTTTTGTAGTAGGTGAAGCTGGAGCCCAGATTGGAGTAGCATACTCGAGCACGGGTCTGGTGATAGTGCAGTATGTGTTCTTTAGGGTTTGAGATCTAGAACCCCACGTGGTTCCACATAGTTTCCTGAGGATATTTAATATCCTAAGAGCATTATTTGCAGTATGTTCTACATATTTTGTAAAGCGAAGTTCTGGGTCCAAGATAACACCCAGATTAGTAGAGGAATCAGCTCTTTCGATTTTTGGATCTTTGATTCTAATGTTCAATCTGAAGTTGCCTCTGTGTCGTCTATCAGTTGAGAAGATGCAATAATTTGTTTTACTGGTGTTAATGGATAGTTTAAGGGCGTCTGTCCATGTAGCGATATGCCTTCCAGCGTAGTGTTCAGGATTTTCTCAGACTTCTTAATGTCTTTGTGAGAATGCCAGACTGCGATATCATCCACATAGCATGCAATTTTTGTGTCAGGATGTATATTGGGGTGTATGGTGTTCATATAGATTAAGAAGAGGAATCAAGACTAAGCTCGGAGGGACCCTGCCCTCATCCTATGTGTTCTAGAAACCACATCATGAAATTTTACCGAGAATTGTCTAACTCTTAGAAAGTCAGGCACGTGCCAACAGGGGGGAGCAGGAGGGTTTTTCGCCCCCACCCCCCAGTCTTTGAAGGAGGAGGGACAATTTTCAATGTGTTAATCTTTTCTCCTCCCTTTCCTTCCTCTGTGTCGCTTATTGTTAATCGTTTGTTAAACTAAAAATTTTTTTATGCTTTGATTAATCCTAATTTTCAAAAGAATGCAGAAAATTTATGAGATTGTTGTTTGCCTACTTTTCTAACATGTTTTTGAAATCCCAATTACCCCATATAAGGCCTCAAAATGCAGAATTTTAAAACTTTTTTTCAAAAATTTACCCAGGGGAGAAAAACCCGGACCTCCCAAAATTACGGATATTCTACACCACTTAGAAAAGTTCTCACTGCATATCTCTCTTGATACCCCTACCCCCAATAAAGGTCAGTTCAAGAAAATAATAAGAATAAAGAAATGAAAAAAAAAAAAACAACACATATCAAACATCGTGGGGAGGGGGGGGGGATCAGCTAGAAATTAGACTCATAACACACGCAAAAATGTATGTGTGTTTGGGCAATGTGCGAAACTGGACCCCTCCAGAAATTTTTTTCTGGATACGGCCTTGCTATATATATAAAGATGACGGTGTTTGTTCGTTCGTTTGTAACCGCTGTCCAGAAGCCCCCACAGCACCTACAGACCTGAAACTTGGTTCAAAAATTCGAACGTATCCCAGTAAAATGCACCTAGGAAAGCCAAATTTTTAATTTCGAATTAGTTATTTTTAAATTAATTAATTAGTCTCGTTTTTGGTGTATCCGCCATAATTGAGGGGGAAAACCTTCCCCCACCCCAAAACATTATATATCGCTGGAAAGGGCTTTTTTTCTGAAAAAGAAAAGTTTTAGCACGTTTCTGTCCGTTAATTAGGACAGGAGGTATTAATTAATCAAATTTAGCCGATTTTCAAGGCTTAACTATGTACGCAATCAGCTGCTCTTTTGTCCCTGAAGTTACTTTGTGGTTTAAATTAGCGTATAGATTTAAGCCTTGAAAATTTATTCAATTTGATTAATTAATATCTCCTGTTACTTACTTAACTTTCTGTATTTTATATTTATTTGCCGAATTGATTTAAACTTGAACATGACTTTAAGTGGGATTTAAAAGGTTGTGGAGCGCATTTGAGCTAAAGGATCCAATAATTTTTCGACAGAGGGGATTGGAGTGCATTTAAATTTATTCATTTGACTTCCTCAAAATTCGGTGTTACCGAAAAGGTCAGAATGGAACTATTATTGTTAAAAAAAATAGTGATGGCTATTCAGTTACTCTTCGTATTTGGCGTCTTAAAGTTTGGCCACAATCGAAAAATTTACCAAACCTCCCAGCCTGTGAAACAATAATTTCTCCAAATCAAAGAAAAAGAAAACGCTCTGGGAAGGAACAGTAGTTGTTTGCAGTCTAAAGAGTATTTTATTGCATGTTTAAAACATGTACTTAATGCCGCCATCTCTAAATTTTTAACAATAATAGTTCCATTCTGACATTTTCGGTAACACAGCTATTCAGTTACCCTTCGTATTTGGCGTCGTAAAGTTTGGCAACAATCGAGAAATTTACCAAACCTCCCAGCCAGTGAAATCTTGCTTATTTGAGGGTCACTGTTAGATTGTAATCACTTCAAAGAGTGGTGCGAAAGACATTATATTTCTTGCCTTTTAATGTTCACATTAAAATCATGGAAGAATGGTTGTGGCTGAGCTACCTGACACAATCGGTTCCCTATGTTAATAAATTTAGATTTGGCGACCAATTTTACATTGAAATTACGGTTAAATCGGTGAATTATATTAAATTTCAAGGGCAATATTGCTGTGTTCGTTGAGAGTTTTCGAAAATCTTGGCACTACATTTGTGTCAAAAGTTCCATTGAAACGTAAAAATTTCGCTAAAAATAAATAAGTTCGTCACACACACACACACACACAAACACACGAAAAAAAGAAAAGTCTTTAGAGTGAGTTAAACTTTATTTAGTTAACTTCCTTTACATTTATTGCACGGGCATCGCCGTGCGGGTACTGCTAGTATTAGATATAGAAGAAAGTAAAAAGCGTATTTGGCATGTAAATACACTGCTCGACATTGAAAATGCAACACCAAGAAGGAGTGGTCAGAAATTCATGCAAATTTTACCGTAGACGCACGTCACTGAGTTATGCAAATGATATGAAATGCGCAGCTCTCCCACGCACGTGAAGTAAGATATAAGAGAATGAAGTTATAAAGTGGGCTATGTTCATGTTCATGTTGGTTTTTCTGCCAGACTAATTATCGGAGAAATTTGGTTTTTGTCTCGAAGGATACGTGTGATAGGAGGAAATGCCACGCCGTCCTCAACGAAGACACTTCCAGCATATAGACGACTTTTCAAGGGGTATGGTGATCGGACTGAGAAGGGGAGGTTGGTCCATACGTCAAATTGCAGCTGATACCCACATGGATGCAAGCAATGTGCATCGGCTGTGTCGGAGATGGTTGGAAAGAGGAAATGTAGCCACATTGAGGGGTGCAGGTGCAGCCAGAGTGACTTCGGACCGCTTGGATCAACGGATTCACCGACAAGCTGTGGCGGACCCGCAAGTCACTTGTACGTCGATTCTGCAGCACGTGCAAGGTACCCTGGATGTTCCTGTGTCGACCAGAACCATTTTCCGTCGACTGGTTGCACGTGGCCTGCAATCACGGCGCCCGCTAAGAAGACTGCCATTGACCTCACAGCACAGACTCCAACGTTTGGAATGGTGCCGGACCAGAGCGACGTGGATGGCAGAATGGCAAACCGTAGTGTTCTCAGATGAATCCCGCTTCTGTTTGTCCAGCGATAGTCATCGCATACGTGTGTGGAGTCGACGTGGAGAAAGATCGAATCCGGCAGTAACTGTGGAACGCCCCACAGCGCGACAATGTGGCATAATGGTTTGGGGCGCTATTGCATACAATTCCGTATCACCTCTAGTTCGTATTCGGGGCACTATGACGGCCCAACGATATGTAGATAATGTACTGCGGCCGGTGGCAATCCCCTACCTTCAGGGTCTGCCAAATGCAATTTTTCAACAGGATAACGCCCGGCCCCACAGTGCTCGAAATCAGCCAACATGCTCTACGAGGTGTACAGATGCTTTCCTGGCCACCATACTCTCCTGACTTGTCACCAATCGAACATGTGTGGGACGTGATTGGACTCCATTTGCAGAACCTATCACTGCCTCGTTCAGAGGACGAACTGTGGCAAATGGTTGAAAGGGAATGGAGTGCCATCCCTCAGGACACCATCCGCAGGCTTATTGACTCCATGCCTAGACGTGTTTCTTCGTGCATCGCTGTCCGCGGTGGTCCTACTTCTTACTGAGCCGACGTCGTCCTCGCTCTAAATTTTGCTTATTTATTTTGAAATAAATATCACTTATTGTTCCATGCTGTCTCTGTCTTCTTACCAAATTTCTTCAATTTCTGACCACTCCTTCTTGGTGTTGCATTTTCAATGTCGAGCAGTGTATATCTGGATTTTATTTTTCCCTAAGAAATTAAGAAATATGGAATAAAAAAACAGTTGAGTTTGTACTCCATTGGTTGTTATTTTTTTCGTTTGTCCCCCCCTCCCCCCCCCCCACTCTCGAAAACATTGGCATGTCCCTGTAGAAAGTCCTTTATCCAAATTAGCAGATTGCCTTTGATCCCATTTTGACGCCAAACCCGGTCAAAGGCAGCTGAAAGGTCCAGAAATACAGCTACAGTTTTTCTGTGGGGTTTCTCTTGTGATCCGTCCATCTATAACAGATTGGCAGAGGTAGAAAAGTTGATCGACAGTGCTGTGATTTGCTCGATAGACAGTTTAATAGAAATGCAGCTTGATTTAAGGAATCTTAGCTCCTTATGAGAAAATAGGTGAAAAGTCACATTCTTTCTTTTTCCGTCCCTTTTCTCAGAATTTTTAAGCAGTTCTAAGCCGATATCGACCCTACGCATGTGCATTATGTATATAAATACCAGTTATTATTAAATGAAACTAACTTTTTTTAGCACTACTAACACTGAATTAAAATACCCGCTCTTCACAGTCGAAAAAGACTAGAGCCGCTATATAGACAGGCCAACGCATCAAGCTTAAGGCAGGGATTCAAGTGAAACAGGCGATCGCAAACTGCAATCGCTACTGGAAATGAATTACATTAGAACGTTTCTTGATAAAAACATCGTGACGTCAGCGTGACGTTTGCCCATGAAAAACGAGCTAGATAAAACGTTACAGCCTACTTGGCGAATAAGAGGAGATCGCCAACTGCTTGTGAGCTCTTATTGGCTCCGCTCGTAGTGACGTCAGTGCCAAGTTAAGTTGATGATAATGAAATTCATTTCCAGTAGCGATTGCAATTCGAAGCGATAGCAGTGCTGTTTCACTTGAATCCCTGCCTAAGTTTATAGGAGCTCTAAGTTTCACCACTTTGACTTTCAATTTTTCATTGTTGCGGAGCTAGGTTTACCAAAAGTTTACCAAGAAGTATTGGCGCATTGCTGAGCTTTGCCAAATTCACGTGCCGCTAATAATAATTGCTTACAGTGAAAAATTACCAAAACGCGACACCTTGCCAGAAAAGACTGCCTATCAAAAACTCAAACACGCTCTGGATCCAAAGTGGTCAAACTTAATCTTGATGCATGGCAATTGGTTAGTCACCGGCATATCAGTAGCTCGGAACAGGACATATCCGCCGCAAATTTTATCGCTCACTTCCCCGCATGGGACATATCCTCCGCGACTCCTCTCCCGCACATGCCTTGCACAGGACAAATCCACCGCGCCTTTTTCAGGACTGGTTTAAAATTTTCTTTCTTAGCGACAAGTCATCTTTTCGCGACAAGACGTTCCATGCTGCAAAAATAAATAAATAAATAAATAAATTTAAACTTCGCCAATTTTTACTTCACCAAATGTTGCACTTTACCAGCTCAATCGGCGAATTTGACCTGTCACAAGGAAATGGTGGGGAAGGACACGGCGGAAATGTCTCATTTGGGGGGGGGGGGGGTAGATATACACATTTCGGCGGAGATGTCCTACGCTGCGGCGGAAATGTCCCGTGCCCCAGTAGCTATATTCGAACATATCCTTCGATCTTTGATTTGTCAATAAGCAGGACTTAAACAGCTCAACCAGTTCTCATTAAATATGGCGGATAAATGTGCAAAAGAAATTGAAAATAAAGGTGTTTCGCCAAATAATTTGTTGATATCTCAAGTACAGAATCCCAAATCGAAAAGTAAAAGTGCTTTACGCAAGGAAAAGAGAGCGATGAAAAAATTAAAGAAAAAAATTCGGAAAAACAGTAAAACTTCCACAAACACAGAAAACCATGGAGCACCTTACCTTGGTGTTTACAAAACAGGCAATGCAGAAAACGGCTTTCTTCGCGACGAAAATCGAAATTACGAGAGAGTGAATGATACCCATCAATCAAATTTAGCATCTGATTGGAACAAAAGGGATAATGCTAAAAGCCATCAAAATGAACAATATTTAGATAATAGATTTGTTGCAGATCACAACAGGAACTTAGAAAGTCAGCGGACTGTATATAATAAATCGATTCATAGTCAATCCGCTACCCATTTTGGAATGAGGGGTGTTCATAGGAATTTCGCATTAGTTCCTAATCTTTTGCAGCCTGGCCTTTTTAATAATCCAATGCAAGTTTTATATGAAGAAAATATCCTTAATGTGTTTTGGTATGCTTAAATAACCTATGCATTAACTTCAAATTGTAGAGTTAAAACAAAATAAGTGTCAACTTTATATTTGTACAAAATTTAAATATGATTTATTTCTGTGTATCAATCAACTTGTCTTTTTTGCGTAATATTTTTTTCAAGCAAGATCAAGGGATCTTAATCTGGTTCCCAGAAGCAGAAACTTTCTAGCCAGTCTGCGACACTGATTTGGTCAGTTGGAAATAATCTGCAGCATTTTATTAGTTTTATTTTAAGTTTTCATATAATACGCAAACATTTTACAGGGTGCGTACTCCTTTTTTAAAATTAAAATTTGGGGAGTATTTAAGGACTTTTTAACACATTTGCTGCTGATAAGTTGCTCTTTGACAAAATCTCTCAAAAAACACCTGGTAAACAATACTGATTGAAGTTGAGAAACTTAACCTCCTTAACATCAAGCACTTTTGAAGAGTCTTGAAATTTTTTTTATGACACAACCATAAATATTTAAATAATTCATTTAGAAAATTCGATTGATTACTTACATACAACACCAAATTGTGTTCAATGAATTGTAAATATATTTTTTAAAATTGTATATTACATTAATATGTAAACTATAGGAATTCACTACACTAAACTTAAGTAGAATGTATTTCTGTCCTCCTATACGGTAAAAGCTATTGTTTTCAATTGTTAGATTCATTTGTGTATGAACTTTATTAAACACAGTGGCGTACCTATGGGGGGTGTTTTGGGGACAACCCCCCCCCCCCCCGAAACGTTGGTCCAAAAATGCAAAAATGAGATGAAAAAATATAAACTCCTAGAATGAAAAAGTACGTTTCTCCAGCGAATATCATTGTGTTACAGACTTCATTACCATCCCCCTCCCCTTCCCAGAACCATTAAGCATTGTCTTTTTTGAGAAATAAATGTCAAAAATTTCCAGAGGTAGGTCTCTAAACCTCCCTTTATCATAGAAATTCGTCTGAAGTTGCGTTTCTGGAACTGAAATTTCGAAAAAATCGCTGGGAAGAATTTGTGTATCCTATCATTTTCTTTCACATTATTAAAAATGGCCGGCAGTCATGTTTTACTGACTGAGGAAGAGATCGAACATCACCAAGATAGTCTAGAATGGAGTTTTTAGAGGTACAATTCATAAAAATTTCCGCGGGCGAACCCCCGGACACCCCCCCCCCCCTTTCATTTTTCTACAGTAATATTTCTTTACTCTTTAAAAAGCTGTCTAGTTTTTCGAACTTCGGAAGTACGCATTTTCAAGTGCGTATTATATATATATATATATATATATATATATATACACATACATACATGCAAAGTGTGGGTAAAAAGGGGTTCCCCCACCCCCGGCCGCCCGTTTTTTACACCTCGTGACGACTTAGAATATAACCCCCCCTGAAACCAACAAGTAGTTACGCCACTGATTAAACATAAAATCAAATTCAAGTATTTAAAAAGTATTTACTTCGGAAACAAATTAAATAATTATGTAGATAATTTTTTTAAATTCAGTACTTTCCTAAAAATATGTAACTGCAGTTGAAAAAATGAATTTATTATTGAAATAAAAAGTAAAACAAATCATTTTAAAATAGTATTAGTTAAAGCAATTTCAACCTTTCAAAATAAATCAAATAATTGCAGGATATAATAGGATTGAAGTCTGAAACAGGCCGTATAATTTTTGGGGACGCACAGGCTTGATGTTTCAAAACAAATACTGTTTTAGATATATGTGATGGAGAATACGAAAATTTAAAGCACTCGATATTTATATTAAAATCGCAAAGAACATTCGTGTGATTTTAATATCACAAGATCAAACTATTGTTGTCATGAATTTGCGTAATTTTTTCAATAGTGAAAGGGGTTTCTTTTTTACTATGAACTTATTTCATCTTTAAAAGAAGTTATTTTAACTTTAAAAGTGGAATTCTCTTTTAAATTAAAACTGCAAGAGAAAAGTGAAAAGTTTGGCTGCGAAAAATCGGGAAAAAATGAAACTGAAGAAAAGGCGGATATCCATTGGCATGCTTGATGCCGTCTTTAAAAACAGCCATTATAATAGGAAAAAAAAAAAGATCGCCCACCCCCAAAGGGGAAAAGAGTCATTTTCCTTAATTAACTCGTTTAGTGACCACAACAACTCAAACAAATGTCATTTTTGAAAGCACAAACAGTTAACCTAACAGCAAATCCACGATTCTTTACATTTACTACAAGCAAGGAGCCAGCCCCTTCCAACCCCAACATAAATGTTTTCTGCGGGAGTGAAAGAATCGCAAGTAAACCAATCACGAAATATCTCTCCATTATTTTTCGATTTTCAGAGCCCCTTAGCTAATCTGCCTACCAATCTATTAGGGAAGGATTTTAAAAATGTAAGATGAAGGTACAAAACATCGGATAATTTCCTTTTTTTTTTTTTTTTTTTTGAAGATGAAGTGCAAAACTCTTTGGCTCACCAAAGACATTTATTTTCTCTCAATTTTCGTTGAGCTGTATTTGATTTTTCCCTCCCTTTCTTTCTTTATTTCTCTTTCTTTTAAAAATTATCTGCAGAGTGATGAAAAATCTGCGACGTACGTCTCACGTCTCGCAATTTCTGCTACTGGGATCTGGTTCAAGTTTTCTTATATTACTTTTTTTTCTTTTTTCCTGTTAGCATGCTAAAGTATAAATAAAGTATGAAATGAAAGTATGCTTTCATTGAAACTGGTTTTGAATCAATCGATTTTGGAATTAAATTATGCATTGCATATGTTTTAGTATTCTGCCGTGGGCAGGTAAAGGGCAGTAACTGCAAATTTTTCGATTTTCATTTTTTTGCATTTTTGAAATCTATGTTACATTAGTTTTATGGTACAAGCATCTTTTTTTGGTTTCCGATGAAAAAAAACTGTTTTTTAACCAGTGGTAATTAGCAGTAACTGCATTTTTCGTTGCTGTGGGCAGGTAAACGGCAGTATCTGCATGTCTGCAGGATGAACATAATATGAATCGCTGTGGAAAACTTGCATCAAGCCGCAAAAACCATTTTCCTTTGTACTTAAACTAAGCAAAAGTAGGGGTGCCCTAATGGGAGGTCACGGGAGGTCATTGGTTGCACTTGAATGTTCCCAAGGGGGTGTTTTATTCCTTTTGGGGGTGAATCAGTGTTAATATCAAAGCAGACTTAAGTGATATGAATTGGCGTTACCACTTGGCCATATATCGCCAAGCTTTTAGTCGCCAAGTGCTAGTCGCCAACTTGGTGACATATCGCCAAATTGGCGACAAATTTGGCGAAAAAAATTATTTTATGAGTTTGGGTTCAATTTAGCGCTATTGGCGGTATTTTGCGTAAAATCCACTGAATGATACTAAAATCGGCGATATTTAGAAAATGAATTGTTGTAAATCATTTTTTGCTTTGTTTCGTGGTACATTTGGGGCGTAAATGTTTGAATTGTCATCTTGCTCATTCCAAGCATTATTTTAACACTTAAGGCATCTTACTAAAAAAATTTACACGTAAAAGGAAGTAGTGTGGGGTCCATACCGGATTTTTTTCTTTCAAATAAAGTTTCTCTCCACTAGCAGACAATATTTTTTACGATTTCAAAGATACACAAGCCAAACTTGGCAGACGACAAACAAAAATGCAGCAATGAAATGATTTTATTTACATTGTTTTGTTTTCTTTTAATTACAGTTGCTTTCATACTAACAGACGATAGTTTTTGCAGTTTAATCCCTAGCTGTTGCATTTTTAATAGTACTATGAAAAAAATCGTTAGCACAACAAGCATTTCAAGCGCTCTTTTCTTCAAAGTGATTTCTTGTTTTTATGCAAAGTACAAAGCATTAACTGATTTGCTGTAATTTTAAAACATCTGGTGTGCACGCCACACTACTTCTTTTTACGTTTAAATTCCACAATAAATGCCTCAAATGTTAAAATAGTGCATTAGAGTGAGCAAGAGAACAATTCAAACATTTACACCCCCAGTTTGTCACGAATCAATGCAAAATAATGTTTTACAATGATTTATTTTCTAAATATCGTCGATTTTAACATGATTCAGTGAATTTTTCGCAAAATGTGCCCAATAGCGCCAAATTGAATCCAAATTTTTAAAAAAAATCATTTTTTCGCCAAATTTGTCGGCAAACACTTGGCGACCAAAAATTTGGCGATATATCGCCAAGTGGTTGCACCAAATCATATCACTCAATCTGAATTGAAATTAACATTGATTTACCACACAAAGGGGTAAAAGAACCCCTTGGGAACATTCGAATGCAACCACAAGGGGAGGTGCACAACGACCACCCTCAGAGCCTACATACCAAATTAGAAGCTTCTACGGCATATAGTTTTTGAGTTATGCGACATACATACATACGCACATACATACATACATACATACGCACATGCATACGTATATACAGACGTCACGAGAAAACTCGTCGTAATTAACGGGGGGGGCGTGGTCGAAAAGGATATTTCGGCTGTTTATATGTTAATAGGTACAAGTGCATGTGCTGATAGGTCGAAAAAACTACTCAACATTCATTCGGGGGTGAGCAAAATCAAAATTTAGACCGAATTTTGAGTGAAATTTTCTTTGTGATCACAATACTTCCTTTACTAAGTAAAAGGAAGTAAAAATGGCTGAAGAATCATCAAGTTTTGCTTCATATTTTCCATAATACAATACAGTTCATTATATTTTTTAATTATATTTCGCGGTCGTTTATATTAAATCTATATCAAGTGGATACACGGTATTTATGTATATCATTCACAATGCAATAATATATTTCGTAATAACATATCTACACCGCATGTTGTCGAAAATGTAAATACTGGACATTTAGTAGCATACTGTGCAGTTACTGCCGACTGCCAGTCAATTCCGCATGACAATTAGAGTGAAAAGGGCAGGTAAACGGCAGTATCTGCTTTACCTCTCTATGCGCTTGCAAAATCAAAATTCAATCGATTACCCAAAAAATATATCGGTATAAACAAATAGTATCGCCTACGATCGAAGTTCAATGTTTTATTGATCTTTGTGGGAAATCAAAAACGCGTTTCTTCAATTATCTCGAAAACTCATTTTTGCAGATACTGCCGTTTACCTGCCCACGGCAGTATTTTCATGACTATCTCAATGAAATTCATTATTAATTGCTACTTTAGATTTGACCTTAATTTATACACATCTCAGATTGAAAGAAGAGTTAAGAAATATTAACCAACAGTGGCCTTCTTTTTCAAACAATGAGGTAGAAATTATTTTCAGAAGAAAAGATTTAGAACTGTAAGTATCATTTATCCAAGGGATGCCTACTGTCAGGGAGACATTTTGAATTTTATGATTAATAATATTCTTCCTATTTTTATAGTTTGTCATGAAAAATTAATTATGATTGACTGATTAGCCAATTGATTTTTTTTTTTTTTTTGAATGGAGAAACATGAATTTTTTTATGGGCTGCATACTGACTCAAACTTCTTAGAAAATTAGTAGCAAAGCTCAATTCCCCAGTTGCTTTAGAACTTCTAAAACAAAAATTAGTTACTATATCAAGAAACCAAAAATGGTACATTACGTACATGCAGTAAAAAAGGTTTACTGCATGTACTAGATAAATTTAAAAAAACAATTGTTTATTTATATACTTTTGAAATTTATTTTAGTTTCTCAATTTATGCTTTACTTTCTTTGAATTTTCTTTTTCTGATGTTGGCCAGTTTTCTGGAACTGTTTGGAAGGGCTACTATAGAATTAAGAGATAATATAATTATCTGCTCCTAATGAAATTATCTGCTTGAAAAAATCCCTACATTTTGTGAAATATTTCATTGTGATTTCTATATGATGTGAATGGATTCAAATAATGTAATGTACCAAAATATTTTTATGTTACGACTTACGCCACTCAAACAATCTATTTCCTTTAATTTAAGTTGTAAAAAGCTTGATAAAACCTTTTTTTAAGTTGATCTTATTTACAACAGGCACCGATTTAACAAGTCAGTTAGCAGTGCTGCATCTAAGACTTCGCCTAAGTGAAGCAAATCTTAAAACTGCCACCCTTACCCAACTTTTTTCAAGTTTTCTTACCATGTTTTAATGAAAAAAATCTCAATAAATGGGTGATTTTTGTGCTCTGGCAATTAGACAAACTTAATTGGTACAATAAAGTCAATCAAAAGTTATTGATGAGTTTAAAATCTTGTAAAAAGTAATGACAGTATTTTTTTCTTTCCTTTGTGTAGTGTACAACTCCTAAGGAGTTGCTGAAATCCCAGTCAAAGCAGATAAAAATAATAATGAGACCCACATTTGATGGGAAATTTTCTAGCTAAACCTCATTTCCTCCACCCCCAACCAACCCTGTGACTATTTTGAGTGCTCGAGCACCGATAAGAGGTCGTTACGACGACCTTCTAAAAAAGTGTCCAGGGAGCTTTGACGGTTCAGCATTTTGGAAACTGTATTGCCACTTGTATTTTTCTATAATTATACTTAATATCTTCTTATTGGATTCAGGTATGTGTGTATGATTATATTTTATTGTTTGAAACAATTTTCAGTTTTATTTGGCAAGTTGAAAGCTTTCCCTTACCCTAAAATGTAGGTTTGAAACGCCTTTATTTTAATAAGAGATGTATGGACCCTTCATGCCTGTTATAAGCACGTTAAACTATTTATATTTTTTTGGTTCTTGTGGTTCCAGTGAAGCAGTGTTTATACTTTTTTTAAGGAACTGCATGAAAAAACGTATACAGTACAGAACCTTTTATCCGGGAACCAAAATACCGGGAAACCAGAAAAACCGGCAACATTTTGTCGATTTTTCCGCCACTTTTTAAAATACGCATTTTGGCAGTTTCTAAAAAATGAAGAGCTTTTTTTTGTTTTTCTTTTGAAATACCTAAATGAATATGAACGGTTTCTTCATAAATACCATATAAGTGGCATATAACTCAGAAATTTTCAATATTGTAATATCTATAAGCACTTCTGGATCGTTTTCTCTTCAGGATGCATTTACACTGCTCGACATTGAAAATGCAACACCAAGAAGTAGTGGTCAGAAATTGATGAAATTTGGTAAGAAGACAGAGAAAGCATGGAACGATAAGTGATATTTATTTCAAAATAAATAAGCAAAATTTAGAGCGAGGACGGCGTCTGCTCAGTAAGAAGCAGGACCACCGCGGACAGCGATGCACGAAGAAACACGTCTAGGCATGGAGTCAATAAGCCTGCGGATGGTGTCCTGAGGGATGGCACTCCATTCCCTTTCAACCATTTGCCACAGTTCGTCCTCTGAACGAGGCAGTGACAGGTTCTGCAAACGGCGTCCAATCACGTCCCACACATGTTCGATTGGTGACAAGTCAGGAGAGTATGGTGGCCAGGAAAGCATCTGTACACCTCGTAGAGCATGTTGGCTGATTCGAGCACTGTGAGGCCGGGCGTTATCCTGTTGAAAAATTGCATTTGGCAGACCCTGAAGGTAGGGGATTGCCACCGGCCGCAGTATATTATCTACATATCGTCGGACCGTCATAGTGCCCCGAATACGAACTAGAGGCGATACGGAATTGTATGCAATAGCGCCCCAAACCATTATGCCACGTTGTCGCGTTGTGGGGCGTTCCACAGTTACTGCCGGATTCGATCTTTCTCCACGTCGACGCCACACACGTATGCGATGACTATCGCTGGACAAACAGAAGCGGGATTCATCTGAGAACACTACGGTTTGCCATTCTGCCATCCACGTCGCTCTGGTCCGGCACCATTCCAAACGTTGGAGTCTGTGCTGTGAGGTCAATGGCAGTCTTCTTAGCGGGCGCCGTGATTGAAGGCCACGTGCAACCAGTCGACGGGAAATGGTTCTGGTCGACACAGGAACATCCAGGGTACCTGCACGTGCTGCAGAATCGACGTACAAGTGACTTGCGGGTCCGCCACAGCTTGTTGGTGAATCCGTCGATCCAAGCGGTCTGACGTCACTCTGGCTGCACCTGCACCCCTCAATGTGGCTACATTTCCTCTTTCCAACCATCTCCGACACAGCCGATGTACAGTGCTTGCATCCATGTGGGTATCAGCTGCAATTTGACGTATGGACCAACCTCCCATTCTCAGTCCTATCACCATACCCCTTGTAAAGTCGTCTATATGCTGGAAGTGTCTTCGTTGAGGACGGCGTGGCATTTCCTCCTATCACACGTATCCTTCGAGACAAAAACCAAATTTCTCCGATAATTTGTCTGGCAGAAAAACCAACATGAACATAGCCTACTTTTCAACTTCATTCTCTTAAATCTTACTTCACGTGTGTCGGAGAGCTGCGCATTTCATATCATTTGCATAACTCAGTGACGTGCGTCTACGGTAAAATTTGCATGAATTTCTGACCACTCCTTCTTGGTGTTGCATTTTCAATGTCGAGCAGTGTATTTATTATAGTAACTTGGGTTTTATAAACAATTGGCAAATATCGCTTCGTAGCGATCCAGAAAACTGGGAAATTCAGTTATCCGGGATAGCTGTGGTCCCAAACATCCCGGATAATTGGTTCTCTGCTGTAATAGCTATATGTTAATATGTATTGAACTCTGTCGGGACCAATTGAAAAACATAGAAATGATAAAAACGTATAAAAGAGAAACGTATAAGCAGTGCTTCATTGTATTTACATATTAGGTGTTTTTGCGAAAATCTACTATATTGTGCTGAATTTTAGTGACCTGTTGATAATAGTGGTTATATTATTTTAGGAAGTTATTACCTGTTTTGCAAGACGTTGTTGAAGGTTTACTGACAGAAAAGTTTAGTGTGGATGACTTGAAGAAATTCTTAACATCTGACAACTGTAGTTCACCAAAAAATGACAGACAATCACCAGAGGTAAAATTTTTGCTCTTTTACTTGTCCCAAAAAGTTTTTGTGTGCAATGAGTTTTAATTGTAATTAACTGTATTAAATAGTTGGTACTTCATGTTAAACATGGAAACTTAATTTCTGATGTTTAAAGAATTAAATTAAACTAATGGTCAATAAGGAGTAGTTTAAAACTTTTCATTATTGTAGAGTTGCAGAATTATCTGATATTAAACAGTTATGTATTCATTAAACTTAAACAAATATAGTCTGTGGACCAAGCACCGATATCGTTCAAGTTCGTTTACCAATCTCTGGGACTATGGGAACTTGCTTGAAATCTATTGATAGTGATGTACTTAATCGAAAAATCCAATGTTCTCAAGCAGAACTTGTCTCATTAAGTTTGGATTAATAACTGAAATAGGGGCTATATTCCTTAGCCTGTTGGCTCTTTCACAACAAAAATTGCCTCTAGGTGGCGCTTTTGCACAAAATATTTGCAACTTAAAATTTCAATAAACAGTTTTTCTACCTTAATTTTTCTTTTCCATACGATTTTCTGTTGCAAAATATATTAATAAGTCATAATATACTTACTTCATATCTTTTGTGATTTAATAACCAAGAAAATCGAAATATGTATCAATCCGCATTTCTGCTTGCTCTTAATTTCGTTGTTTCCTTAATTGCACTACCGTAGCCTATGCGGATGGACACTTCTTGTTTTCATGTTAAACCTCTCTGTTTTTTATCATTGCTGCATTTTTTTAACAGACAATAGGGTGAGTTCTGGTAAGTGCGTCCACGGGGTAAGTGCGTCCACTGGGAATTATATGAACACTGTCTTGAAATGGCTTCTGCAACACATCGACTATGTTAGATAACTGTCTAATGATAATTTCAATAGGTAGAATTCAGGCCTGGATTCAATAGACGAAACACAATCAGGGATAACTTAAATGTCTTCAAAAAAACTCTTAAGTAAAGATTGAGAAGGTTTTGTTTCAGATTCTCTTGTAGTCATACCAAGCAATTGAAGTCAAGAAATGCAAGTTGTTTCTTTTGAGTAATAGCTACTAATAGCATACATGGGGTATTTTGATCAAATACTCTAACTAAAATTAATTTATATGACGGTACGCACTTTCCCTTTCTTTAAAGTAAGGTGGGGGTAAGTGCGTACCATTATGATGGGGCAAGTGCGTACCACTATCATGAGGCATATGCGTACTATTATACGAAGCAAGTGCATACCATTATGATGAGGCAAGTGTGTACCATTACGTGGAAAATCTGACTCTCGTAATTCACCTTTAATTTTGCGTATAACTCTTTTATAAACCGATTAGAAATCCGATGTCATTTCCGTTAACTATTTATATTAACATTGAATGCGGCATAAGATTTCAATTTTATTCATTACCTCTGAAATATATTGACTTTTAGATATCAGTTAGTAAATTTATCCTTGAAAATAGCGATCATAAGCTTTTTCTTAATTTAAACCAGAATGACAAATGAAGCAATGAAATTAAGTGAAACACTAAATAAGGAACCAACTGATTCAAAAAACGAAGGTGGAGTAATGAATAAATTATATTAAGAACACCTTGTGAAAAACTATTTGAATGTACAAGAAAAAAAAAGTACACATATCACATCATGATAAATTCTTTTCTTTTTTTTTTTTTTTTTTTTGCTCTTTATTTTGTGTTTTTTCTTACTGCTACTGATTTTAATAAGAAAAATATTTTAAACCGTATTTATTCAACAAAAAAAAAAGAAAAGGAAAAAAACCGAAATGTTCACTCAGGTCACCTAACGATCCACCATACAAATAGAATTAAAGAAAATCACAGGGGTACGCACTTACAACAAAGCTAATGGGCGCACATGTCTCATCTTACATTTAAGAAGGGGTAAGTGCAAACCCTGGCTTAAACACAGACTGATTAATGCATTAAACCAAAATAAACTATGTAGACTATGAGTGATTATTACTAAATAAAAACAGCTTACATTTGCTCACTTGGTCTTATTAAAAGGACAGAGGAAGAATCACAGACATAACTCTCTCAATCTTCAAATCACAGTTGTTCGCAAGACATGTGGGATATCACTGATTGCGTTTCATCCATGCAAACAAGCGCTGATCTCTAGTATTAGGAATTATCCCAAGGCAACTACCTAACATATTTAATGTGTGCCAGAAGTTTTTTCCTGCTCATATTTACATAATTTAAGGTGGATGCACTTACCCCGCTAGGTAGGGAAAGTGCGTACCTTAGAATAGGTGTCATAAACCAGGTCACAAACCCTATGCTTATAGTTTATTTGACATATTATATACTTGAAAATCTTAGTAAAGGATCTGGAAAGAAAACTAAAAAAAAATTGTGAG
Source organism: Uloborus plumipes (assembly GCA_038373865.1). Lineage (NCBI taxonomy): Eukaryota > Metazoa > Arthropoda > Arachnida > Araneae > Uloboridae > Uloborus > Uloborus plumipes. Next base: position 54,190 of record JAXGGA010002807.1, on the reverse strand, counting down.
TGTACAAGCTTTTTCAACAGAGCAGCAACCCTGAGAACATGAACTTTGAAAAAAAGGGTACGCACTTACCAAAACTCACCCTATTTTAAAAGTTAATTTTGTATGACTGTTTTATAACTTGGCATGCAGTTTTATTTCTAATTAATATTATAATACACCTTACTGTTGGTTGAAAAAATAACGCATTGGGTCTTTATTCCTTATCATATTAACTACGCTTGGTATTTACCCATTTATTTACATGAAAAACTAAATTTGAGTGTGATACATGCGTATGCTCACTGTGAATAAGTGTTTGTAAATTTGTGGCTGATATATAAACTATGAATGTATTTTGTAACATAAAGAAAGACCAGGTTATAGAGCAAGCAGGTAATCGAAATTAAAAAACAACGAAAGGATTGACACGAATCGAGGGTGGAGCTAACAAAATAAAGGCAGGAGCACTATAGTCTTCAGAACCTATTTTTGAACTTTAAAAGCCTGAATTTCGACTAAAATACGAAACTTCAGCTACAATTGGAACAAAGTGCAGGAACTCAGCTCTAATGAGCTCTGCAGAAAATTAAACCCTGTTATAGGGGCATCCCTCTCTATCTTGTGTGTAATTTGCTGGAAGAAACGAAAAAAAAAAAAAAGGAGTTCGGGAAAAAAGATTTTTAACCTGCAGAAATCCAAAAAAAGAATCAATGGTAAATAATTCATTAAGTACACATTATAAATACTGACATCATTGAAATGGTGAAACACTATTTCTACTGTACTAGATAATTTGCAAAACACATTTTCAATGCATACCAGAAAACTCCTTCTTCAAAAAAATGTACATGAAGGAGCAAAAATATTCATCAAATGAAGCTCTTGTGTCAGCAGATGTGCATAAATGATTTTTCTAATCAGGATAATTCAATTAGAATTAATATTTGACAATTTTGACGAAGAATTTCATCCATAAACTCACATTTTTAGCATTGAGGGTGTTCCTTGTAACGCCGAAACACGTGTATGCCGTTTTCCTGCTCATTTGCGTTTAAAATGTTTTTTTCATGTGCTTTTTTTCATTACACAAAAGTATTTATTTTCTTTTTTCAAATTTATATTTAAATTGAAAAATTGTTTACTTACTTTTGTTAACACTTTTTTTTTTATAAATATCTATCTATCAACTGTCCGACCTCGAAACCCACGCCTAGCACCTTTGAATGGTTCTATTTTAAAAAGGCAGGCAGCTTGATTACGAAAATGCATGATAGCAGCAATTCTACTTTGTCAGATATCATTTTATTTTCATAGACCTGATAAGGAAAAGAAATTAAAAAAAAAAAAAAAAAAATCAAGAGGATTGACAAGAATCGATCAACACCTCAAATAAACGAAACACAAAACAAAACAAAGAAAAATCCCTTCGTATTCCTTATCTCTCTTATCACAATCACCCCTAGTTTCATAAAATCAATTGAGACCTGACACATGCGCAAATTCGAGGAAGGTCGCCGAAAAGAATATCAAACAGAATCTATCTATCCATCTATATGTGCATATAAATATATAGACAGAGACCCGCCTCTAAAATTCCATTTTCGCTATTTTGTCATGTATTTTTAATGGTCTGTAAAAAATTAATGAGACAGTGTTTTTTTGAGAACATTGTGTTTTTTTCATCTGTAGACTAAGGATTCAGAAAAATGTCACATTTTGTAGTCCCCGAAGTTGGCAAACGAAACCATGTTTCTAAGCATATTTTGTGCCTTCGTCCCACAGACTAATAAAACAAGTGACACCAATCTTAGAGTTTAGAAATTTTGTTCAAACTTAGGAATACCTCTTGTTTCATGTGTTGCTAATTTCATAATAGAATGCAAGCACATAGCTAGAACTTTGCTGGGGAGGGGTCTACATCTGCACAAACTCATAAAATAGGGGGATTCTAAATCAGAATCATTAACTTAATGAAATTAATAAGTACTAATTCAATTAAAACTATTATTAATAAAGTGTGATAATTGACTGACTATTAAAAGTTTAAAAAATTGCAATGTTTTATGTTGTTGCTTATATAATACTAATTTGTTTCATGATAGAAATGTATGAGATATTTGAAAATCAAATTCAATCATTCATAATTTTTTTTTTAATTCACAAACTTATGTACTATTTATATCTTGTGCACACTACATTCATATTTTATGGGGAATAGATTCTTGTGATCTCATCAATTAACTTATTTTTGTAGCTCTTTAATTTTACTGTTTAATGTTTTTAATTCTTTGACTGTCATTTCCTATGACTATTTTTTGTAAAGCAAAAAATCAAAATTGTATTCATTTTTTAGGGGGATTTATTTTCTCTAGATATATCATCAATACCTGATCCAGATGCCAACTCTTCCGTTCCTAAGTATGTCCACAAACGTCCTGAATAACTTTCTTTTGCTTAATCACAAATCCATTTTCATAAGAAAAATATACATTTTAATTTTTAAATGTATGTTTTTTATCAAATAACAATATAACTTTCTATTGAACAAAGTATCCTTAATTCCCTTTATTTATTTTTCGGTCTATAAGCCATATTCTTTGTATCCGATTTCAGTTATTTGAATAATTTTTCAACTAGAAGAAATACTTTTGAAAATTCTAAATTTCACTAGTTCTGCATTTTTCTTAGTCGGTGCATCATTTGTTCTGTATTTTATACCAAATGTTATTTTCAGTTGACCATTCTTACCTGTTCAAAGTCTGTTAAACTAAAAATTCAAGTGTAGGTTAATAGCCAGTGCCCAGTAGACTAAGTTAGTTGCAACTTTATCCATTTTTTTTTTTTTTTAATAAAAGAAACTAGTCAATCTTAATACACTAGGCTTAAAGATGGGTGTGAAGAAATGTTCTAAGATTTAGTGCCAAACTGTCAATTATATATAGTTTAATTGTTTAAAGTGACGTACATTTTATGTTGAGTTTTATAAATGTAATACTTCTAGCTCATTTGTTATTCCATCCTTTACTTACACCTGTAAAAAATGTGAATCTTATCTTTTTGTCCATTGTTCTTTATTTAATCAAGTCACACCAGGTTTTTTTTAGACACACATTTTGTCAAAATAAAGAAAAATTATATTACAGTGCCCGCCACTAATAAAATCACTGGATTATAAAATCAGCCGCTTTATAAAATCAAATCTGGAAGAACAGAATCATTACTATATCAAAATATGTTAAAACCAAAACCATCCTTTAATGAAATCATTAGCGCCGTTTTATAATATCAAGCTTTTGAACAGCACATGTTAAAAAGGGGGAAAAAAAGAAAACACGAAATTGATGAACAAATTTTCACAATATGTTTCGATAGATGATAATTTTCAAATCGGGAGAGAAATCTAATTATGAATTGCAGCAGAAATAATAAATTCTCGAATTATGTCACACCAAGAAGAAGTGAAAAAATCGGTCTCTAAAGATGAAGAAATCTCAGTCATAATGCCAAATTTGCCAAAATCAGTTGATGTCAGAAAAGCACTTGCTGTTATACGGTGCACTTCAGAGCATAGAAGAGGTAATACTGAAAGTTACAAGAGCTTTTATAAACTCAAATGACGTTGAATCTTTACTTTCAAATTCTGATTCTCAAACAACAGTAAGTCAATATTTTAAAACCCTTGTATTATTTTTAAAATGTTATTCATACACATAAGTTAAATTCAAACTGTGTTTTAATTAACTTAAAATAAAATATAGATAACAGTAATTAATTTCTTTTTTAATTTGTTTAAACTTTAAAACCTTTTCTTTTTGTTAGTTTACATGTGCCTGTTTATAAAATCTGCCGCTTAATAAAATCAAATATCTTCGGAACAAATGTGATTTTAATAAACGGCAGGCACTATATATGCATCTATGTATTTTAATTTTTGTAACAGCTTGAAAGAGCTTTTTTATGTATCTTTAAGCCTATTATAATGTATATTATTACATCTGTAACCAATGCTTCTTTAAACTCAAATTCTTATCATTCAGCAGTAAAAAAAAAAAAATATTTTTGAGTGCTTATTTACATTTCCAGCCGGCGAATTGTGGCTATTTTTGTATCAGATTTTGCAAAGTTTATATCGAAAACCTTTTTAAATTTAAGTGCATATGGGAGCTCAAATTGGTTGTCTCTTTCTATTTTTCGTTTTTAGTAGATCTAATCATCACTATATTTATGTTATGTCCTGTGTGATAATTTTTTTTTCTTTGATTTCGTATTTTAGGTACGAAACAAGTTTTTCGGAAATTCTGCAGCATGATAACCAAAAAGATAAGAATGAGAAACCCAAAATGTAAGACATACTGTTTTTTTTTTTGATTCAATCACCTTTTTATTTTTATTGATTTAGTATTCTTCCACATACTTTTTGAAGTTATTATAAAATGTCCATAAATAAATGTTAGGTGGTTTATGTTTAAGTGCCTGTTTTCTTGACTAACTCTCTTAATGACTTATGTATCACATGATATGTGTATCACTGATTCAAAAATTTAGTGCAGTATTTTAACCAAATTCCTCTAATCCTCTTTTAAAGCGATTTCAAGGAGACGCTCTTCGAAGACCTTGTTAACTGACTACAAGATATCATTTGGTAGTATTGATAATGTTGCTTGGTTTATGCTGCCAGGTGTAACCTATTCAGGGTTCATTTTCGTCCTACTTTTCCTACTAAAGTAGGAATTGTCCTACTTTTTAGCTAAAGTTCCTACTTTCCTACTTTTTAGCAAAAAAATCCTACTTTTCCTACTTTTTAGCTTGATTTTCCTTTAGAATTTAGCTTGAATTTCCTTCAAAAATCAAAATTGATGTGATTTCAAGAAGTTTGCAGCACATGAAAATTGGAAAATCCTGATATATCTGAATCCAGATATATATCCAGATTTATCCAGAAAACATATTGAACGCAATAGATAGCTGTAATCTCACCTTGAAGAATCTAATTACTCTTAGCAGTGATGGTCCAAATATGAATCTAACGGCTTTTCGTCTAGTGAGTGAAGAAAAGAAATTACTCTTAGCAGTGATGGTCCGAATATGAATCTAACGGCTTTTCGTCTAGTGAGTGAAGAAAAGAAAAATCAAAATCTCCCTGCTCCTTTGAATGTGGGTACTAGATGAATTTGATGAAGATCAGTTGAAATTTTTAAAACATGTTCAATGTAGGTGGCTGACATTGACTCCAGCCATTGAACGAGTAAAGAGTCAGTGGCCAGTTCTTAAAAAATATTTTTTTTAATATTTATTTATATACTTCCTAAAAGGGACAATAAAATAATAGAAAATTGCAGATATCAAAAAATCGTACGCTGCTTAAAACATCCTCTATCTTCCCTTTCCAAAATGGATTTTATTTTATTAGTAAGTAAAATGTTTGACAAGTTTCTTATTCTTTTTCAATCTGAGGAGCCACTAATTCATATTCTGTATGAACAGTGTTGTTTTCTTCTAAAGACTCTGCTTGGCCGTTTTGTAAAGATAGAAGTAATCAGAGAAAAATGTATTTATGACCTTAACCCTTCACTGCACGGTGTGCCAGATCTGGCACAAACCAAATAAACCCTCATATATTCCTATGATTTTTAAATGCAGTTAAACTGAGCTTTGTGCCCCTTCTGGAACATTGCTATAACAGTTTAGTGTGGTTTTTTATGCACTAATTAGTTGCACTAGTCTAGGTATTACAGTTCTTGCTTTTGAAAGAAAGAGTGTCTGCATTTCCGTTAGAAGTGTGCTTAGTCATTATTTCCTTTGTTCTAAAATTGCTTACATACACTTAGTGGAAAATTTGTTTATACCACTTATGGCACAAAACACATTGTAGATTATTACTTATCGGTATACAAAGCATATGCTATGTGCTTTGTGCCATATATAGAACAAACAATTAAAACATCATTTTTGGTGCAAATTTTTAAGATTATTTTTTTTTTTTTCATTTTTCCTGAACTCGGGACTATTTAAAGGTAACATATAATTTTTTTCATGAAAATATAAAAAATCGTGCAGTGAAGGGTTAAGTTAATGGCGTTCCCTTGCATAAAAAGTGAATTAAATAATGATGAATTTGAAATCGGTTTACAAGCCAGAGAAAGAGTGAAAAAAAAATAAATAAATATAATCGAGCGCAAGGAAAACACTTCTCCATGACATGAAAAGGTTTTACCATGTTCTTACAAGATATTTAATGAAGAAGTTTCCTTTTGAAAATGTTATATTGAGAGAGAGCAAATGTTTAAGCCATAAAAACAGGGTTCAACCATGGACAGTTGAGTCGATAAAAAATCTAGCAAATGCTGTTACACTATCTCCCCCCTTGCAAGATTGACTCAATTGTAGATGAATGGAAAATACTTCAATGTGAAGAAGTGAAAGTTGACCAGTTTTTCTCTGAAAACGAAGAATTGGAGCAGAGAATTGATCATTATTGGGCGAAGATCTTTACTTTAAAAGATGATTTTGATAACACTAAATATCCCGAATTAGAAAGACTTGTCAAAGATGTTCTTCTTTTACCTCATGGGAATGCTTATGTTGAACGGGGATTCTCGCAAACATCAAAGTATCTTACTAATAACAGAGTCCGTATGTCTGCAGCATCCATAAACGGTATGCAGTCTACTAAAGATGGCCTTAGTTAAACAATAACTATCATTGTCACAAAGTACCAAATACCAAAGACTTCATAAGAATGGGATGGGGAGCTCGTAAATCATATTTGTTATGACTAGAGAAAGAAAAGAGAATTCAGACTAAACAGAAGAAAAAAGAAGAAGATGCCAAGGAAAAGATGAAACAAGAAAAGGAAAAGGAAAACGCAAAAAAGATATTGTTTGAGAAGAAATCGCTAGAAACGAAAGAAGCAATAAAGATGGAAAAATTGTTAGATAAGCAAGAAGCAGAGGCGAAGGAAGAAGTTAAAGCTTATAAATCTTTGGTTTCTGATGCTAATGAAAAAATTAAAAGTGCAATGAAAATGAAGGATCAGAAGGGATTAAGGATTGCACAAACTATGCTGGAAGCTGCATGCAAGAAATTGGAAGAAAGTGACTCAAATTTGGGGAATATAAGGGATGAGCAGAAGGAAATTCAAAAGAGAAAGACTACTGTGTTGGACTATTGGTGTGCAAGTCAATCAAAGAAACTGAAAGCAAACTGATCATTTGACGATAAAATATTGATTTTTCTTAAACATACTCATATATTTTTTCATGCTTGAAATGACGAAGACGGCACTTTTTGAACCGCGAATTGACACGAGAAAATTTATGTTTAGGCTTAACCCAAACCATTTCTTTTTATGCACAAATGAAAGTTCATTCTTTTAGCTTCAAAATAAGCCATGTTTGATCTTTCTACCACTTTAAGTTTATTTACCACAGCTGTTAGAAAAAAGATCGAAAATGCCGAATTTTACTCATCGGCGGAGCAAAAAAATGGCTATATCTCGAGAATAAAATTTTTTCGAGAAAAAAATAAAACAGTTTGGAGGTACATAATATTGGTGCATATTACCTACCAAGTATCATCAAAATTAAAAATGGTGCGGCACGAAAATTTCTGAAAATTTGTTGATTTTATATGGAATGACCCTACTTTAATTATTTTACACAACTAAGGCTATAGCTTTAAAAAAAATAGAAAGCTTTATGTACCAACAGCTGGAAATCTTACTTGCAGCTTCTAGAATCAACAGTCCGGTATTGTTTCGAATTATTTTGCATGTATGACATGTGCTGACAAGCTAAAAGTATGTAAAGATCAATTCTATTTTCATGATGTTTTTTTGAATTTTTTTTTTTTTTAGTTTTGAAGTGTTTATATTTTTTCATTAAAATACTTGTCCTACTTTTTGTAAAAGTGTCCAACTTTTTTGTGAAAATGTCCTACTTTTCCTACTTTTTCACCGTTTAAAAGCACAATGACCCTTGCCTATTCTTCAATGCACTTCTGTTTTATTCTACTTTTCAGAAGAAAAAAAAATTCTTTTGTTGTGCAAACTCCTCAGTGCGAAAATTTTTAGAAGCTTGTAAAAAATTTTCATGGCAGCAAAAAGTTTCCAATTTAAATGGTTTCTTGCAGAATGACTTGACTAAATATAATTTGTATTTATTTAGGAAATATTAGGGGGGGCGCAATGAGTTTAGATTGTAAGAATAGATAAAACATTAAAATTGTGTGCCAACTGCAGGGGTCTGGCCAGAGGAAATTCAGGTCCGTTAACGGACCCTTCACAAAAATACGATCTAACAAAACGAACCCTTCACAAAATGCTGATCAAACAAAACGGACATTTCATAAATTATTCATTCAAAGAGCGAATCTGCAACCAAAATAACACTTAGCATTATTTCCGTGTTAAAACCCACAATTTTTGTGCCTTATTGAAATTAAAGAAGGGAATTGCTTCATATGCTAATTTTGCGAAAGGAAAAAAAAGGTCGGCACACTTCCTGCCTGCAATGCTTGGACAAGCAATAAATGTTTAATGGAAAATGTAGCACTTTTGTTGGTTTCTTTCAGAGAAATTAAGAACTTAAAAAACGTAGTTGGTTAAAAAAGTTTGTTTTAATAGTTCTGCTTGTTCGTTTTATCATATGCAAATCAAAATGGCTTGCTGCGATGTTGATATAGCTGTTATAGGTTTCTCTGGAATGCAGAGTAAGGATTTTTCTCCCTGCTCATGACTTAAACAAAAAGGAAATAGTAATAATAGCAATTATCCGCGAATTGAACTTAGAAATGCAAACACAGATAGCTAGGGTTGGGGAAAAAAAGGGAGAGTGACCAGCTATTTAAAATTATCACCATCTGACACCTTTGGTGCAACGTTTTGACCTTATTTTGGCAGAAAATTATCTGGATTATTTCTTTTTTTTATGCTTACAGGGGTGGTGTATTGGTTATACTCAGGAATTAATGTATTTTTTCGTCTGTTAATATTGGAAGTCTGGTATTGTCTGTTTTGCTACTTCTCCCTACTTCCATATTTTTTCCTCCAAATTTTTGGTGAATATGTTGGTGATTATTTATGACATTCATCATAAAAACCTGATGAAATATAATTCTAAAATCATTTGACTATAATAAATTATCTTATTTACCGTTTTTATACTTCTGATGCTTTCATTTTGAAAATGCAATCTCTTTGCATCCGATATGAAAATCAAATTTTACTTATTTTCAAGCTAAATGCTCTTTATTAGGAGTCAATGAAAAGTTGCTTTATTTTTTGTTCAGATCATTATTTTCTAATTTTTAAAGCAAAATTAACTGTTCTTTAATGAATCTAAATGTTAAAAGCTGAATGGATCTTGCAATACACCTCCAACTCGGCTATTTCGAACCATGGACTACAGTTTCGTGCTTATTATGCACTCATGAGCTTGGCCAAAACTAGCCGTGTTGGAAGCAAAAATAAGATTTTTGCCTCCAACTCTGCTAGTTTCGTATTCCATGCTCATGAGTGCATAATACGCATGAAACTGCAGTACATGGATCGAAATAGCCGAGTTGGTGGTGTATTGCAAGTTCTTGCCTTAGCCCTTGCTTAGGGGCGGTTACTCACTGCTGAATGGATAGTTTCATTTTATTTTAGCATTAATTGTGTTCACAGATTTTAGTAATATGTTTATCATAGACCTTTAAAATGCAATTGTGAAAAAATTTCACCAGAATAAATTCTTTTATATGCCGTGTTAATGCTTTTGATGCCAGCACTTGGAAAACTGCAATCTCTATGCATCCGCTACAGGAATCTGATTTTTCTCATTTTTGATGTTTATTACGCTTTTTTAAGAGGAAAATTCGAACAAAATCCTGTGTTTTTTAAGAGTGACTTCTTTCAGGAAGTGAATTACTGAATTGATCGTTTTTTTTTTTTTTTTTTTCAAACATATTTTAAACATCTTCAGTTTCGGGGAGACCAAAAACTCTTAACTAAAAATTTCAATGGTGCAATTTGCGCCATCCCCCCCCCCCCCCCACATTACTGTATGTAGAAATTCAATTTTTTTTTACATTTTTTTTTTTTTTTTTTTTTCAACTTGTTTCATTTTTACAAAAATATTTGTTTTTTCACAAAATTGTTAAGTTTTCCACAAAAAACGGACCCTGTGAAAAATCCTGGACAGACCTCTGAACTGCATATGACAACATAAAAATGCTTTATGATTTGAATGTTGTACTAGTTATTGTCAGCCCCGCTTAATCTGGCAAGGGATAAACAAATATTAACAGTATATTATACGGATAAAACCGTCAGGGGCCAAATACTTTCCCATAGACGTAATGTGAAAGATCCCCGCATATTTGAATAATTCTCCCTTATAATCAAATAATATTAATCAACATTCTCAAATATTTTTGCTGAGAAAGCTTTTGAATAAATTGAAAATACATTGAGTAAAAACAATTATTGTTGTAAAAACATAAAATAATATTTTTTGCCAACAAGGGGCGAGAAAAATACCTCAATTTCCATCGAAACATTTCCGCTATTCTGTCATAGTTTTTTGCAAAAAAAAAATTATGATTGATAATTAAATTAAATGATACAAAGGAATGTTTTAAATATTGCTGACGATAATAAATAGATAAAAATAAATGTAGGCTGACGAGGTGGGATAAAAAGAAGTTAGAAAACTGTTCCCAAAAGACCTTGAGTGAGCAATCTACTGTTAAGGAGCTTTTCAAAAAATAATGCATTAAGAAAGTGTCAAAACAAAGTTCTAATAACTAAAGTTGTAAATTACATTTTTATAATTTTCATACAAAATATTTACTTAATTATTATACTATTTTGTTTACATAGCTTTTTTCTTTAACTTTTTACCAATAACATTAATATAGTATAGCTATTGATTTTTTATTATTACGTTTTAAGATGAATGTTGTGAATTCGTAAAGGCACAGAAAATTTCCCCTCTTAACCAAGTAACCCCTTTATTGAATAATATTTCTCAGAGTGTCAATGATTTAAATCAATTGATTTAAATCAGTGATTTAAATCACGATTTAAATCAATTGCTTTTTTTAAAAAGTCATTGATTTAAATCACTTTTTATTTAAATCCTGATAAAATTCCCTTGGACAATCCCAATTTCATTATGTTTGCCATTTTCTTTTAAAGCTTTAATTTCCATCTAATAAATCGAAAAGTAATCCTACTCATCCCTCCTCCACAGATGGTGGAAGGTTGCAGTCCAAATAATGTGTATGTACTACACTATAACAGTTGTTGAATTTCTTCTTTTTTTTTTCATTACAGTTGAAAAAGTCACGGCATATTTAATTTTAAAATTTTTGCATATAAATTTTTCATTGTACTTCTCATTTTATTAAAATTTCATGTAATACTGCTTAATGTCTTTATTTTCTTTAATTTTTCTGTATAGTGTTTCATAATTTCGTTGATATCAAAAGTGATTAGAATCATATGTATTTGCATTGAATCCTGTTTTACATCATAGTTTTTTGGTGAAGCTTTAGCTCAAAGGTGTTTTTGTATTTTTAAAAACTTAAAGGTAAATCGTTCATAAGTGTTAATTAATAACTGAAGTTTCTATTTTTTTTAATCAAAATAATCCGATTTTTTTATTGTTTTAAAAAAATCATTGATTTTTTTTACACTTTCATCTTTCTTGAAACTGACAGTGTTTGTTTAAGTGATGCTGGCAGTATGTTAAATCTTCGCTTATTGCCTTCTAATTGTAATACTGTCTTATTTGCATGTCAAGTGCTAAAAGTTGCTTCAATTGCTCAGAAGACCATCACTTGGGTGAATGTCCATACATGATTGATTACAAAAGAGTGGCTGCTGCAAGAAAACGAAACAAACCTTTTTATTCTCAAAATGTGTGAGTATAATTTGTTTTCTTTAATTTATTATTTTTAACTAAGTTTCTTTAGCTTGAAAACTTAATTACACATTGGGCAAAACCTGTTGGTACGATGGGCAAAAGTAGATAATTTTCCTGTGTATTATCCACGCACTGCATAATCCATTGGCATTAAAATCTTCCAAAAAAATGAAAAAGATTTTCATGGAATCCGCTGATAACAAGATAGCAAAACAAGAAGATTTTGATTTGACATAAACTATTAGCAACTTAATTAACATGAAGAAATAATTTTTTTATTATAACTGAAATTATTCTAAAGGGAAAGATTTCCTCTTGAAATCTTGATTTTGTTCGGCAATTACTTTGAGATAATGAAAGATTTAAGATAAAGGCGCAAACAGCGTAGTACAGCAAATGCAGATTTCGTTATCTGTAACATTGTTTATTTTATATAGCCCGAACCTGTAAGGTTGTTTATTTTACTCAACCTCAATCGCGAGGCTACATAACAATAGCAACATTACAGATTCAAGCTATGTAAAATAAGCAACATTACAGACTAGAAAGCCAGGTTGTGTTGAAGGGAAAAAAAGCACAGAATCCGCAGCAGCTTATAATCCGCATCTTCTTAATTTCACTTTTTTAACAGTTGATATGCAGGAAAATACGGTAGATAATTTTCTGCTTTGTCAATCTTAGGCATTATTTTCAAAAATTGTGTTAAGACCGTGTTTTTTATAAGAAGGACAATAAGGGAAGCATTGGTTGTTCAGTGCGAAACGTATTAATGTTGGTTATAATGCTTAGTTTTTTCAGCATTTTTAAGAATTCGGTAAAGTCATTATTTTAACTTTTTATCCAATGACTACTTTCTTTATAATGCCATTATATTTGAAGTTAACTAAGATTAGAACTAGCTGATTAACATTGCTGGAACTTGAAGTGATCTGTTCTATTATTTGTACTTTGGTTGGTTGTGTGGGTTCTAGCCTGTAAAGCAAGGGTTCTCAACTCCATACCTTGTTTTCTGTATTATTAACTATGCATACCTTCAACAAAAACACTTTATTTGTATTGAAATATGTTTATTAATTAAACTTTAAGTGTTAAACTGCTGAAGTTTAAATTACCACTATAGCAGTAAATGAGCGTTTGCACGGAATTGGGAAGTAGAACAATAGGCTTAATGCTTCCATTGGAATGGAAGCATTAAGCATGTTTCTGTACTTGCAAAACAGATAGATTCAACTTGAAGATTACTATACGTTTGTTGAAATATTCAAATTTGAACAAGTAAGTAAGCCAAAGAGGAGTATCAGACAGATTGTTGCTGAAAAAAACAAAGGGTTTAAAACTCTTTTTTAGAAAAAAATTAAACTCGTTAAAATGCATAAAACATAATTACAGCTGGTATAACAGCTATTCGTGAACAGAAATAAGAAATAATGCAGCTCATAACCTTTTTATTACTATCAATAAGGGACCAAAATAACTTAACTGCCTTGTATCTAACTACCGTAAATCAGGGTTACTTGGACCCTAGGGGGTTACTTGAGCCCACTACAATAAAATGATAAAATCTAGGTTTGGTATCTACTAGTTGAAGACTTGCATGTAGTTCCTCGTTTCTCCACTAGGTAGAAGCCCACTGCAGTCTCTAACGCTAGTACCAAACCCAGATTTTATCATTTTACTGTGGGCTCAAGTAGCCCTCTTCTGGGTCCAAGTAACCCTGATTTACGGTATGTAATTTGTTGAAAAATCTAAAGGTTTCTTGGTAACCTTTAAAAGAAACCCTCTAATTGTTAAAATGAGTCATATAGTGTTTAGTTTGGCTAATCATTGGGTGATTTTTTTCGGACCAAAAACTCTTTCTTCAAAAATCTTGTTGAAAGATTAAATTTAAAAAATACATAAGTTTTTAAAAATTATATCCCTTACTACCTATTTTGGTCCATCATCATTTGCATCTTTGCTTTCATCTAACAGCTATGCTTTTGCATAAATTTCTTTTGATATATACATCTGTGTAATTTCTGAAGTTGAAAAAAGCTTTACTGCTTAGTAATTGAAGCATACTTTGTGTAATTTATTATTTCATTGAGAAAGTCTTTAAAATTTCTTGCAAGATTTTAGATTTCTTTTCTTCTCAAGTCTGTAAGACATGTAATTATATTCTGCTTTTTATATTTACAGACGATACCATGTGCAAGGGAGCAAAGAGTCGGAGTTCAAACCAGGTTTGCTGAGGTTAGAGCATTTAGTTGATAATGATATTTAATGCTATGAAAATAAAATATACTTATATCATACACAGTTTATTTAAAACTGTGGTTGAAACTCACTTGTAAAGTTCTCATGTCCTGACTCCTGTTACTTTCTAGTGATGATTTACGAGAGGCGATGGGCCTGACAAGTAACCAGATTCCTTTGTACATTTATCAGATGCGTATTTTGGGCTATCCTCCAGGTTGGATGGCAGAAGCTGCCGTTGAAAGCTCCGGAATCACTGTTTATGGATCTGACGGAAATGGTGAGTTTTTTCTCTTTTTCCAACAGGGTTTCAATTATGTAAATTATCTGATTTAACCCATTCACTGACCCAAGCGAAAAATGTTTTCCGCCGCAAAGCGACCGCTCCGTGCATCACTCACCGGTTCCATTTCGCCACAGTATGATAACACTTTTCTCCTCATTTTGCTACGGGGTTTTTAATGTTGTTTTTGCAGTCGAACATGAACTTGAAAGCTATACTCGCAATTAAATATCTGTAATTTATTTATATTTTACATTATTTATTTTTGTCAATCATTTTACAATTATTTTATTTTTGCTCATTTTTATTTATTTACTTATTTTTTTATTTACCATTCCACTAATTTATTTACTATTCTAACATAACTGTGTTAGTACTCATCGCTTTCGCAAAATAAAGTGGAACATATTCCCTTTTAATATCCCTATAAGTAATTACGTGCAACAAATAGCAGAACAAGGGAATCCTAACAAACGAAAAAACTTTCATTTGTTGTTTCATTTTATCTAAAATGTAGTTATTTCTTCCAGGGAAAGGAACAAAAGTTCATTCCTTGAGCATAAGATTTTTCTTTTAAAAATAGGGGTATTACAAAGGACAAAACCTGAACTCTATTTTGACATTTACAGAAAGCACTGTCAATGAAGCCCTGCTAAACTGCTCATAACAAAGGTGCATCCCAAAGAAAAGGAGAGAGGAAAGGGGTGTCCCCTTATTCCCACGAGAACACTTCTCACCGTTGCTTGCTGTCCGAACCAAATCGGACAGTGGTATTGGAACAAAAGTGCCGCTCCAATCCCTTCCATGTGGTTATTTTACAATGAGACAATTCAAAGTGATTCGGGTACTTAAAAGGAGGTTAACTAATGCAATTTTACAGAGCATTTGACCTGCTTTAGTACAAGATCATAAAAAAAAGCTTAGCTGTGTAAATGACTTTTTAAAAGGGTAGAAGGAATCGGCGACTTTTGATGCATTGTAAACATAGCGACCAATAACACAAAGAGATATCTTTAAGTGTTGGTCCATTTATCTTAACTTCTATAGGAGTCTATATCCCACTTGGAGTGCACGGATTTTAGTAGCTCAATCGTGTGAGCTATTTTAACGATAAGCAGTTACAAAAGATCAAAACTTGCGACAAATCCCCCGTTTCCCTAAAGACTATTTACTTGAATATACCCCCCCCCCCTCGCCCCAAAGCCGTATCCACTTAATCTCAGTCGTATAGCTTGGAGATGCCAGAAAGAAACACTATGGGAGGTCTCCCAAGAAAGCTTTTTACAAGCCATCTGAACAGGTTTCCATTCAAGCAATAGCCAGAAAATCATTTGCCATGCGCTACCCCTTCCACATGATTTTCTTACAACAAAATGTAGTTAAAATCAGAAATTAATTTCAAAACGAGCATTACTACTGTTACATTTTGGAACATTTCATGTTCCAAAATTAAAATACAATGATTAAAAAATTAAAACACAATACAAAAAATATTGTGAAAAAATATCTTATAAATTTGGAGAATTATGATAAATTTGGCAAAAGAAGCTTTTAAATGAAGAAGGTTTAGTCGAAAAAGTAGGGGGGGGACACTAATTTAGTTCCTTTATTTTTTAATTAAGCTTGTAATAGCCCCTCAAAGAGAATATTTTTTCACTTGTTCATCAAGAGTTTAAATAACAGAAAGCAGAAGAAACAAAGTTTCCATAAAAAAATAAAAAATAAATAAATAAAACTTTTGTCTGATGATTTAAAGCATTATACTCGATACATGACATACGACATTGTACTCTTTAGTTTTTCTAAGAGTACGTGAAAGGATGAAAAATCTCGATAAAATAAATTATATAACGATCACAGGTTCTTAATATCTTATAAGTTACATCCATTTGACCAAAGAAAATACCTTTGGTACCGCTCCCCTCAAAGCACCAAAACCCAGCAGAGAAGCGAGATAACAGGGTTTGCGCCTGGAAAAACGGCCGACACAGGATCGTCAAGAGCGAAAACTGCTAGGTTCGCTGTGACGATACAGGATCGTCGCGGCCAGTTGGGAACCAAATTCTGTGGACGAGCCTACGTCGGCCGGAGCGGTTTTTACACAAAATGCGCGGCCGATCGTGTGTCGGCCGGGGCAGGGAATGGGTTAAATGGGGATTTTTACTTGAACCCTAAAATTCTCCTTGAAAATTTTGATTGACATTAGTTCTGCCTTTCACTTGGAACTTTTTAAAAAAATTAAAGCATGTACATATAAATTAAAAAGAAAATTAATATTGAAAAAATATTCATCAAGGGAAAGATTTAAGTTTCTACTTTCTTTTTGCTATATTTATACAGCATATAAACAGACTTTATAAATTTATATATATATATATATATATATATATATAAGATAATGTTAATTGAAAAAAAATCTTATCTTGTTATTCCTTCATTTAACTATCTTTTGATTTTTATCTTATGTAACAATTACCCAGTTTAAAGTAATAGTAATAAATGTTAAACAGCACAAGTGTGCAGGAAATTGCAGACACATATTTTCAGAGTCACAAGAAATCCTATTTTAAATCTATGCAATAATTTTTTCTTGGTGATAAATTTTAGCTGCATTACCATTAGCGTTTGTCGGCAATTGAGCTAATGTAAGCATATTGACATTGTTGGAAAATTGTTGCTATAAGCAACGACAGAATTACCTAAAGCAATTATAATTATTTTTTATCAATTTATATTAACATTCTTCAACTGATTTTTAAATTTGTGTTTCAGTTGAAGCTGGTGGAAATTCTGAAGATGGGCCTTCTGACATCAGGAGTAATATTCAGTTTTCTTTTGCATGACATTTAACTTCCCTTTTTTAACATGAATATACAAAACTAATTGTAGGCATTGAGTTTGTTTCACTGCCTGCCTTACTTAACACTTATATTCCTTTATAAAAGATAGTTAACTATAATATGAAGAGGAGAGATAACTTCGCACTCTTCTGCAGCGCATAGTAAAATATGCTATTTAATGCAAAAAGATCACTTCTTTCGCCATCCTGACTTAGAACAGACAAAGGAGTTCAAAAATGCACGGTAAAAGACTCAGGAAAATAATACAAGCATTGAAATTGGCAAAGAACGCTTGTTTTACCAAACTGGCTGGGGCTGAAAATAGACTACTGAGTTCTCTCTCCTCATATTACACCTTAATAAGAAAATTGAGTCAGAATAGAAATAAATTTATATTTACCTAAAAGAAATTTCACATAACCAACTTTAATATACTCCCACTCCAAAGAAAAGCAGCTTTGTGTAAGACTTCTACAAATTAAAATGAAAATAATTGTAGTATTCCATTTAAATAAGTGGTATTGCAAATTTTTTGTTGCTAAACAAGTTAACCTTTTTTCTCTTTTTTTCTAGAAGCCAAACTTTACTATTAGTAGAACCCATTATACAACTCAGTCAGTTTTAATTTGGGTTGATGCTGCCATTTCCCTCATTTTAAGAACTGATAGAGTTGAATTTTCAGCTTTTTTTATAAAAAAGAGTTTATATTAACTCCAATATATTTTACTTCACATACTTTTGCATTCTAAGTTCTTTATAATCCAGAAGCATGTTCCCTACTTTTAAAACTTGTCTCAACAGCATTTGTACATATACTTTTACCAGAAAATGCCTGCTTTGTTATTTTTGGTTACATAGTGCGACCATTGTCAGAGTATTAGGCGTTTTAAATGTAAAGAAATATTTAAATATATTTTTAAAGATGATAATATTTCTTATCTGTACTCATTCGTTTGTGTGAGTATACTGCTTGCTCTTTTTCAATAGTTCAACATGATCCTGATAAGCTGATTGATTATCCAGGCTTTAATGCTGTTCTTCACCCTGATTTTGTTGATGTAAGTTCGAA
The DNA here is from genome assembly GCA_038373865.1 of Uloborus plumipes. Classification (NCBI taxonomy): domain Eukaryota; kingdom Metazoa; phylum Arthropoda; class Arachnida; order Araneae; family Uloboridae; genus Uloborus; species Uloborus plumipes. Next base: position 35,875 of record JAXGGA010002807.1, on the reverse strand, counting down.
ACTGAATTAATTACCGCTTCTTTAGTTTACATTTTTTCTGACTTTTTTAATATTTTTAATAATCAGTATTTTGATATTTTTAAAATTTTTTAATAATCATTGTTTTGAGCATTATTAATTTTCTGATTAACAGTAGGAAACAAAGTTGCACAAATTAGCAACTGATTGCAGATATATGTTTCGGGGTTACAAGGAACCTCTTTTTCAATGCAAAATGGAGTGAGCCTTTTGATGTAAATTCCTCCAAAAAAACCAAACTGAAACTGTTGTCTCCAGTCAGTTGTTAATTTGCTTTCTCAATGTTATGTTTCCTATAGAGCAAGAGCCCCTGAGCACCAGACTTATGTCATTTTATAAAAGCCCAAAATTTTTCTGCTTATGTACACTACCTCAGGTAAGAACGGTTCGCTATTAGTTAAACTGAGTCGCACTGGCTTTGGCGAGAAACAGGTAGCAAAGATGCGTAAAAAACTAAGTCACTCCATGTCAAGGAACTTTATCCTCTCTACCCCACCATCTGCAATTTGAACCAAATTTTATACAGGTGCAGACATTCCTTTGAAACTAACCTATACAAATTTTTAGCTTTGAAGACCCAAATTTGGAGGAGCTAGGAGCAATAAAAAAAAGTGCTCCAAAATGGCGGATCAACTTTGTGAAATGAATTTTCACACTTGGGCTAAACCACCATCGGCAGCCACTTTAGAGCCCTCCTTTTTTCTTGCTTTTTGAAGTATTCTTGATGTTCATTATTTGTGTCTTGGAATCTGAAATCTGCATTGGTTGGTTTCAAAGGCATGTCTGCACCTCTCTAAAATGTCTGGAGCGACTCTATGATGATAATGTTTTTGGAGTAATTTGACGGACCTTTGCAACTCGTTTCCTGCCAAAGCTAGCGCGCCTCAGCTTAACTAATAGCTAACTGTTCTTACCTGATATGTGCTGACGCAGAAAAAATTTGGGCTTGTATAAAATGACGTAAGTCTGGCGCTCACGGGCTCTTGGACTGCTACTGTTTGTTTGTTGCACAAATTTATTTGTTCATTCAGAATTTTCATATTACTTGAGGTAAGGGGCCATCCATAAATTGTCGCTTTTTTTTCAGCATTTTGTTACCCTTTTGTCACTTTACTTTATCACCACCCCTTGTCAAATGTCACCCTATTTTTCATAAGCATATTGCATTAACAAAAGGAATTGCAAGAACACAAATTTTAGATCAGTTGGGTAATGAACTTAAAATTAAAAATAAAATATATTTGATGGATGAAACATATTTTTAAACATGGGAGTAAAAATTTCATTACAGAAGTAATGCTCGTTTTTAACTCTTAAATTCGTTTGGGTGTCACTTGGTGCAAACAGCCCTCCCCCCTAAGTGATGCTACAGGGGTTTGATAGATTATACATGACTGAAAATATTGGGTGAGATTTCCAAAAAAAATTATACGTCTCATTGACCGTTAAATATATTTTGGGTGTCACCCTTCGAAGGGTGCCATTCAGTGCAAACAACTCCTTTCCACCTGGCCTGGTTTTCATAGATTATACGTAACTTTAACCTTTAGGAACCGGGCGGTACACATGTTGTACCAAAAGTTTTTTCTTTAGAGGACGAAGTTGAAATTTTCACTTGAACCCTTTGGAGCTGGGTTTTTTTTTCAAGGTGTCATACATCTAGTACGAGTTTATACCTTCTGTTTTCAATGAAAAAGAAATCAGTGGTTCAACGGTCGTACTGAGGTTCGAAACCTGGGACCTCAGTACATGGACAGTTTCGACCGTACCTGAGTCGAAAGAAAAATTTCTATATGAACAGCCCGGATCCAAAAGGTTAAATACTTGAAGAAAATTTCAGAAAATAAATATTTATATTTTTCGGAAGCTCTAAGATATTTTGAGTATCTAGCCCCCCCCCCCCCCCCCAAAGGGTGTTACTCCGTCCCTAACTCCCTCCCCCCTCCCGAAGTGATATTACAAGGTTTGATGTGTCATAGGTAGCTTCAAATGGGGAAAAATTTAGAAAGAAAGTATTTATATTTTTTATTAATTTTCGAAACCATTCGTGTATCATCCGGGGCAGACCGCTCCTCCCCCCCTTCCCCGTTGTGACGTTACAGATAGTTATAAAATTTGTGTGATGTCATACTTGTTGTCCTGTGCCTCTCCCCCTCCCCCCTTTAAAGCATTACATTATTGTGGATGGCCCCTAATATTGATTCTCTACCCTTATAAACTTTTTTAAGTGAATTTTACTGGAATGTTATATACACATATTCATAATCCTTTGTTCTAATTTAGATGTATAATTTTAGTTTTTCATTCAAATATCTTGTTTCTTCTCTTTTAATGCTATTAGGAAGCAGATAAACTAGGATATCCCCCAATTCACTTCCAAGATTTGAGGTGTGTGCAGGAAAGCTTTATGGTCAAACCTGTAAGTATTATCCATTAAAAGTCTGAAAAATGTTAAATTAAAAAAAAAAAAACCCTATTTGCATAATGTAAAGCAGACATGTTTTGCTACCAGAATATATGAAACAAAAAAAGTAATTGTGAAAATAAAGCTTTTTTAAATACATGTATGTTCAAAACAGTGTTAAAAATAAAAATTTAAATCTAGGCATCATAGTTGCATCTAGTTTAAATTTCTAGACGTGGAAACAAATAAACTAGGTGTAATTTTTATTAAATCAAAAATGGATCGTAACATATGTATGTATGTATATATATATACAGGGTGTTCCAAGTCAACCTTCATGACCTCTTATTTCCTCAACCGTTTGTCCTAGATGCACACTTCCAATTGCAAATTTGCTCGAAATGAGGTAGAGAGTTAAACTGTTAAAAGTTTGAAGCGAAAAAATAATTCAGTCAAAAAATACTGGATCTAACTTTTTATAGGGACTCTGGGTCCCCAAACTTATATTTAGGGAAAGAATCTCCATTGAAAAATAATACTAACACAAAAAAAATGACATTTGTGCGATCAAAATTCGCGGAGATATTCGAGTTTAAAGTGCGCAGGGTCCGTAAACAAATTGACAAAAGAAAATTTTTGCCCTGCCAGAGGAATAACAAGCTTTTAGATCAGGTACGATAATGAAATTTGTTTCGTCCATGTCAGAAAACATTCACTTCTCATTGTATTCAAAAATAAATACAGATGCTACAAGACTACAAAACATAACAAGACAAGGTAACTTATTATACAATTTTATACAAACATATTAAACGCACAAAATATGTAGAATCTAAGAAATAATATATGTTGCGATTACATTGTCTATAAAGCAACACCATTTCTACGTACTGTTCCGTAGTGTACATCGTAACTTCAAGCCTTAACGAAATGCATCTAGTTAAGCCGAATTTATTCTGCAGTGAAGGGCCTACGTTATTTCAAGCAATCACTATACAAATAAAAGGATTAAAAAGAGTTAGAAAACTCTGGCAAATAGCTATTTCGGGGCTATTATAAATGAAGCCTCTTCATCAGTGCAAAAAGTGTTTTCGAAATAACTATTTGCCAGAGTTTGCTAACTCTTTTTAATCCTTTTATTTGTACTTGTAGACACGTTGTCTTGCATTTTTAACTTCATTCATTGTACAAAGTTTTCGACTGCTTTTCTTACAAAATCACTATACAGTCGGTAAATTTACATATTCGCAAATTCAGCAAGACATTTTCATTCTTTCTTACTCAATTTTTTTCGTATTTTAATTCCGATGTTAAATAACTTTTACAGTTAAATAAATATATTTTAGGAAAATAAAGAATATTTTGTTATTAAGGAACTCTGAATGTGGCAAATTTCTCGTGTATATGGCCCCCAAAATCACTTAAAATAACGCTAGTGTAAAGTGGTATAAGTCATAAAGTTTCATGTTTCATTTCTCCATGGATTTTGATCGCACAAATGTCATTTTTTTTGTGTTAGTATTATTTTTCAATGGAAATTCTTTCCCTAAATATAAGTTTGGGGGCCCAGAGCCCCTATAAAAAGTTAAATTTTTTATTTCTTAACCAATTTTTTTTTCGCTTCAAGCTTTCCATATCTTAACTCTCCTCCTCATTTCGAGCAATTTTGCAAATGGAAGTATGCATCTAGGACGAACGGTTTATGTATATTTTTTATTTATTATTACGTATATTTGTATATTTTTTAATTTAGTCGTAATTTTAGTTGACTTTCTTTATATAAAAATATTTATATATATATATATATATATATACTGCTCGACATTGAAAATGCAACACCAGGAAGGAGTGGTCAGAAATTGATGAAATTTGGTAAAAAGACAGAGACAGCATGGAACAATAAGTGATATTTATTTCAAAATAAATAAGCAAAATTTAGAGCGAGGACGGCGTCGGCTCAGTAAGAAGTAGGACCACCGCGGACAGCGATGCACGAAGAAACACGTCTAGGCATGGAGTCAATAAGCCTGCGGATGGTGTCCTGAGGGATGGCACTCCATTCCCTTTCAACCATTTGCCACAGTTCGCCCTCTGAATGAGGCAGTGACAGGTTCTGCAAACGGCGTCCAATCACGTCCCACACATGTTCGATTGGTGACAAGTCAGGAGAGTATGGTGGCCAGGAAAGCATCTGTACACCTCGTAGAGCATGTTGGCTGATTCGAGCACTGTGAGGCCGGGCGTTATCCTGTTAAAAAATTGCATTTGGCAGACCCTGAAGGTAGGGGATTGCCACCGGCCGCAGTACATTATCTACATATCGTTGGGCCGTCATAGTACCACGAATACGAACTAGAGGTGATACGGAATTGTATGCAATAGCGCCCCAACCATTATGCCACGTTGTCGCGCTGTGGGGCGTTCCACAGTTACTGCCGGATTCGATCTTTCTCCACGTGGACGCCACATACGTATGCGATGACTATCGCTGGACAAACAGTAGCGAGATTCATCTGAGAACACTACGGTTTGCCATTTTGCCATCCACGTCGCTCTGGTCCGGCACCATTCCAAACGTTGGAGTCTGTGCTGTGAGGTCAATGGCAGTCTTCTTAGCGGGCGCCGTGATTGCAGGCCACGTGCAACCAGTCGACGGGAAATGGTTCTGGTCGACACAGGAACATCCAGGGTACCTTGCACGTGCTGCAGAATCGACTTACAAGTGACTTGCGGGTCCGCCACAGCTTGTCGGTGAATCCGTCGATCCAAGCGGTCTGACGTCACTCTAGCTGCACCTGCACCCCTCAATGTGGCTACATTTCCTCTTTCCAAACATCTCCGACACAGCCGATGCACAGTGCTTGCATCCATGTGGGTATCAGCTGCAATTTGACGTATGGACCAACTTCCCCTTCTCAGTCCGATCGCCATACCCCTTGTAAAGTCGTCTATATGCTGGAAGTGTCTTTGTTGAGGACGGCGTGGCATTTCCTCCTATCACACGTATCCTTCGAGACAAAAACCAAATTTCTCCGATAATTAGTCTGGCAGAAAAACCAACATGAACATAGCCCACTTTTCAACTTCATTCTCTTATATCTTACTTCACGTGCGTCGGAGAGCTGCGCATTTCATATCATTTGCATAACTCAGTGACGTGCGTCTACGGTAAAATTTGCATGAATTTCTGACCACTCCTTCTTGGTGTTGCATTTTCAATGTCGAGCAGTGTATATATATATATAGAAAGAGAGAGAGACATATATTTAATTAAACTCGCTGTCAATGAACACTGCTATATGCTACACATTGCTCGTAGCATATTTACAAAATATTTTAAAAACTGAAATTTTAGAGACAAAATTGTATTTGAAAATTAGGTTTTAAAAATTGATCTTTGGTTCCAGTCACAATTCTTAATGACAATGAGTCATGAATGTAAACTATAATGTGAACCAAACCTTTGGGCATCGAATTCGGCGCCTATGCTTGGAGATCTAGACATGAAATAAAAATTTTTGGTCTTAAAATGTGGCTAAAGATTGCTTATTTCTAACGCTGGTTCAAAAATCAATATTTTTGACCAAAGTTTCCAAAAGTGTGGTCTGCAGACCCCTGGGGTGCAGGAGCTCATGCCAGGGGGTCTGTGGTGCAATCTTGCTAAAACGTAAAAAATAATTGAAATTGAATGACAAGTAACGATATTTTAATTCAAAAGCACATTTAGAAAGAATAAAAAAGTTCTTGTTTGCAAACAAGCAGGGCGCAGCAAACGCTCCAGAACCTTCGATTGCGACACATATTTCCAATCCTAAAATAATATTTCATATGGTATATTATATTATGGTATGGATGGTATATTATGTTCATTTCTAAAATCCAATGCGGAATAGAACCTTCTGACTTAAGCGACGGATGACCTGAAGCTGAATATTGCACCTAACAAGCGATACTTAACTCTATTTTGATTCTTAAAAAGAATGTTAGATTCTCGTATCTTTTAAAAGTCAATGTGGGAAATAAAAATAAGTTTACACGCTACACAGTTATTTATTTTATGCACATGAAACAAATGTGCAAACATTTTGGGAAAAATTATTTAAATGTATCAAATCAATTTTTTTTTAACGCATAGGGAAGGGGCAGGTCAGTGAAGTTAGTAAATATTCAGGAGGGGGTCCACGGAGGTCTGAACTTAGGGAGCCACTAACTTAGACTACTCAAAATCTTCCTTTTTGCCTCAAGCCAGCAAATACTACACACTTCTTTGTTTTGTGTTGAAATGTCTCTCTCAGTATTTAATTGATCTGAAAAATTCACATACATTTTCTTTCTGATAAATAAAGATACTGTCGGCCCCGCTTAAACAAATACTGTCTGTTCCAAGAAATATTATTCGATTAAACTGGGTATTGATTAAGCAGGGATCTTTAGCATTACATCTATGGCATCGGTTCCAAGATATTTTATTCGTATAAGCGGGGTATTCGTTTATCCATTACCCGATTAAGCGGGGACGACAGTATTCATAAAAAGAGCCATTTTAAATTCAGTAACAATAAGATATTTATCTACTCTTGGATTATAAATAGCAATAAGAGCATTTGGAAAATTCGGTTTTATGTTTACTACAAACATTAAATATTTTGATGTTTTATCTAGGACGTGAGACCCAAAAGAAAGCGAGAGTTGGTAGAAAATAGACCATTTAAAATACAACGATGTGAAGTTGATATGGAAATGGAAGAAAATTCAGGTAAATTGCTGTATAATGTTATTGTGTGGTAACAAAGTTCTGGAAATATGTTACTGGGTGTATGGAATTCTATAATTGCCTTTTATGTTGTGAGTTTATAATTTTGCATTGACTAATCAATTAGAATAAATCTGATGCCTAACTTACAGTCAGCAAGCAATATAGGGTAGGGTGGGGCGAAAAATAAACAAAATTTCAGAACAACTTCTATTAGTTGCCAAAAGTTGTCTTTGGTGATAGTTAGCTTTTGTACATATTTTGAGAAAAATCAGTTAATATCTTCAGGGGGCGCTGCTATCGCAAAGTTTTACCATAGCTTTTATAGGGATTTTATCGTTAAAATAGGAAAAACAATGCTGTTAGCTAATCTCATTGCATTTTCTCAATCCACTTATGGTCAGTGATGCATCCATCACCAACTTGACGCTGTGTTCCATAGATTGAATATGACAAATAAATGTCCACATGTTTCAAAGAAAAGGGGGGAACATCTCCGGTTTTCGCAGTGTAGCTTGTTTTCAGATGGCATCATTATTATAGGAGGTTCTGTTATAAGCACGTTTTTCAAACTGCCAATTTATCAAGTCTGCATAGTCGAAATGAAAGTTAATCTCAAAAATAATAAAAGTGTGGATGTCATTACTATACAGAAAATTGGTGTTTCTTACTCTTAAAATATAACAAGCAACAAATTGCCGTACATGCCTTTGATCATCATTTAACATTGCCAGCAAAATTTTTTCAGTATATATAAAATAAAAACAAAGCTATTCTCTGAATAACTGGCTCAATGACATGTAACAGGGCACCTGGTAAATACTGCGACTGGTGGAATAACTTGCCGCAAGTTTTGTGCACCATCCTTGCACGATGAGTTGCATTTAATGAGAAACCAGCAAGGTGCACATTTAACAATGACTGAAACTAACATTTTTAAGTTTGCTGTTGGATATTCTGTGCCAATGTTCAAGCGCAAATTTGATTGACTGTCATGAGCCATCTAGAATGACTCCAGGACTAGGTACTGTTTCAGAAAGATCTATGGAGCGGTTGAAACTAGTAACGGCTTCAAATATTTCCAGTAAATATTTTTAGTCTGTTCTTAGGTCAGCTCGGCCGATAGTTGGCATATTTTGCATATTGTGCTCAACTGCCTCATATTTTAGTTAGGGATTCGCAGCGTGTCAACATTTTGCCAATAGAACCGCTGAACCCATGAAGACCAGTTGTTCATCCAAGTATTCTACTAAGTGGAGAAGAAGCAATTCACTGCCATGAAGCTGACACATTAACCACAGCAGTGGCCTATTAAAAATGTGTCAAGACGATATATTTAACCACCTTTGCTAATAACAGAACTTCCCATAACAATGATACCATCTGAAGACGAGCTACATGACTTGAAAACTGGAGATGTTCCCTATTTTCTTCAAAACATGTGAACATTTACTTGTGATACTCAATCTGCGGAATCTAGCGTAAAGTTGGTGTCGGAAGCATCACTGACCATAAGTGGAATAGAAATGAGTGATGGTTTCGTTCATGCACGTTTAAAGATTCGAAAGGAACTAACTGCCTTTCAAAAAAATATATATATATATATGAAAACTCAAACTGTGACACATAAAATTTTCGGATCATGTACGTTTTGTACATTTGTACATACTGTCAGCTCCGCTTAAACGAATACTGTTGGTTCCGAGAAATATTATTTGATTAAGCGGAGTATTCGATTAAACGGGGATCTTTAACATTACATCAACGGCCCGGGAAATATTTGGTTCTGAGATATTTTATTCGTATAAGAGGGGTATTCATTTATCCGTTACCCGATTAAGCGGGGACGACAGTATTTTTAAAAACATATTTCATTTATTTTTAAATAATGGTGTTTAATGTTGGCGTTTCATAATTTTTATGTAACTTTTTGTTAAAAAAATTCAGTTTTTACTTAATATTGTCCTATAAATCACTATTTTTAACTGTTTTGTTTCTTTTAAAGATGCTTGAAATATAAATATATCATGTAAAATAATTTTTGTGAGTTATTTCTTATGCTTTGAATGCATGAGTATATCTTATGAGTAAAAAAAATACAATGAAATTAGCTAACTGCATTGTTTTTCATATTTTAATGATAAAACCCCTATAAAAGCTATGGTAAAACTTTGCGATTGCAGCGCCCCCTGACGATATTAACCGATTTTTCTCAAAATTTGCACAAAAGCTAACTATCACCAAAGACAACTTTTGGCAGCTATTAGAAGTTGATCTGAAAAAATTATTTTTCGCCCACCCTAATATAGGGCCTATGAAGCTGATGTGTGTGGCCGTTATGTCAAATTTTAAAAATGGAAAACTTGATTCTGGAAACTCATTAAAAATCCTTAATTTGGACTTGGTGGTAACCCTCAATAACAGTTATGGATTTTTTTTTTCAAAGTAATAATAATAATATAACACCTAGAGTAGGAGGGGTTCCAACCTGAGGGCGATTGCCCCAAAGGTGTTATTTGGCTCTTCAAAGGGGCAATAAATTCTTGAAGGGCCATAGGGGCAATGAGTTTAAAGGATAAAATTTAATAAGCCCACAAAAATATTGAAATTAAAAGCTTATATGATGCTGATTGTCCAGAGTTCAGAGAGAGAATCAAAAGTTGAGAGCTTCCTCCCCTCATCATAGTTTAACCTTGAGGAAGTGTTTCATCACTTATCGCCAAGTTTATGAATTTTCAAATTTTCTTCTTTTTTTTTTAAATTTAAGATGTCAATGTTTTTTATTTCATGAGATTTAAATTTTAAAAAAGCACAATTTCATAAATAATGTACTACTGTGTTTGAAAAGTATATCAAAGTAACCTTGAAATAGCTATCTTTTTGTTTTGTAAAACAAAAAAAAAATGTATAAAAGGTTCATTTATTATTTAGTATTTTCGTTTATTTATTATTATTATTATTATTTTTAGTTTAAGGGTGGTGGTAAAATTGCTTTATTGTATACATTTATTTCAAATTAAGATTAAGCAATTATATTTTCAATAATACAGTGGTCACTGCTTGTATGAATCATGTTTGTTCTGAACAGTTTTGATTTAATAAAGAAGCTGTTAATAAAGTGGCTAATTTATTAAAGCTGGACTTGGTTCTGTTTTTGACGATATGATTCATTAAAGCAGCTGATTCAATTAACCGACGTCCGCTGTATTAGTGTTAATAATATTAACACCTTTCTCTGCCTTCCGTTCTGATTTTCTGATACTTAAGTTGTCGCTCCTGTTTTTCAGATGATGATGTTGTTCAGGAAGGCTATGAAAAATCTCTTTCCAATTCTTTCGTGCCACCTTTGCCGATCGAAACTTTGCCACCTCCACCTCCAGATGACCCTCCCCTGCCACCAGAGATTGAAGCACCACCACCACCACCACCACCCCCACCAACAGAGGAGGAATCTCAACCTCTCCCGTCTGGTGTGGAATCTCCCATCCAGCTCAACACACCTAACTCCGTGCCACCTCTCAGCTTCAACCTAAATTCCAACGATGCAATTTCTGGAACATCCTCTCCTTCCCTTACGGAACTGGAGGAGATGAGAAGGAGACTCCAGATGGAATTGAGCAACGAGATGCTGGATGAAGATACCATGACTGATGATGCTCTCCGGGACAATGCTCTGGATGCTGGCCTCAATGTAGCTCTGGAGAAAAACTCTGACAGTCCATGTTCCCCGGATGAAGAGTTCTTGGCCCTCGAGAGCAGCAATGACATGTCTGTTGTCAGCGAAATCAGTGTCCATAGCAACAGTCCGTCTCGGCCTGAATCACCCGCTCAAACCTCGGACCAAAGATTGGTGAGGTCCGAGAGCAGGACTAGCCAATCCAAATTCATGACTCTGGGGACGCCTTCGCTGTCCCGTCACAGTTCTTATACAAAGCTTCCCGACTATGAGCACTTTTCAAAGAATGTTACCTCCCATATGAATTTCGAAAATCTTCCTGATTCTACGGGGACTTTCCAAAAACTCAAAGGGGTTTTAAAGAAAGTAAAAGAAAAGATGAAGTTTCTTTAGATTTATTGGAAAAAGTTTTTATTGAAGTTTTATTTTTATAAACGCTCAATACGACCTGACAGTTATTATTTCAGTAATGAAATAATGTTTTGTGCTTGTTTATTATTTGTAAAATTTTTTGTTAAGTTATATACATATTTTTTGTTTGAGTACAAGACATATAAACTGTAAGAAATTAAAACATATTTTTTTATATGTTAGTTACTTTTTATTCATAAAAATGTTAAAACCACTTTTCTGCAAATGCACTTTTTTTGCATCATTTTTTTCTTCCCTTTCTAATGGGGGTGTGTAAGAAGCCTTTCCCTTTTTGCAGACATAGTGCAATCCAACAATGTTGCATCCAGTCTTTCTTGTGCCACTATTAATGCGCAACTGACAATGGCATGGATAATTCCAACTGATAGAGGCACCTGGGCTCTCTCCAATGTGAAACTGCACCAGGAATTTAATTTTGCCAAGGGAATTCAAAGCCAATTGAACAACCGAGGGATCTTTAACATGCCGCATAATCATGCGACGTGGATGCTGAGGATTTTCTGCATCTTGAAAATGCACCGACTGCCTACTGCAGGTCAGAAACCGAATTCATGGCGTGGAAGGCTAGCTCCTTATCTTCAAGCAACCCAGCCAACATTGGTGCTCTTTCTCATCATAATTTTACAGAATTGACTCAATTATCCAGAAGTAAATAACTGGAAAAGAAATTACCGAATCGATCTCAAGTTTTGATTTACTTTCTGCACTTCTATAAACATTTCATTCTCAGCAAATCTGCTAGTGTGTGAACTTTTGTGAGCAACAAAATTTTGATTCCAAATTTGATTATTTATTAATTGATCCACCATAGTCACTAAGCTAAGTATTCCAAAACGAGTGCTGAGAAGGTTCCATGTAGGGCAGCAAAGTTTGCGAAAGTCCGCCTTTACTCTTCAGGTATCTCTAAAGAATAGATGATTCAGTCAGTCCATTTAAAAACACAGAAATTTATTTAAGTCTTTTCAAGTGGTTAACAATTGCCAAAATGATGTTGTCTTGTGCCAACCAGGCTGGCAATTTGGGGTGTGCTTCTTCACTTTTCCAACTGTACCGTCATTTAGCGGGAAGTCCAACTTCCACAATACACACATGCCATGGGGACTCGTTTATAGGGTAGGCCACCATTTACAGCATAACAACACATTCACACAAAGAAAGGACAAGAAGAAGAAAGAGAAAGTACGTCCATACCTAAGCCTGGAAGCTCTCCATTTGCAGTCAGACTTATCTGACCACTGCACTAAGTGGCTGGCCGGAATTGCTGAAATATCCACAGCAATTCATTCAAATATCATGAAACATCGTAACCACAACAGTAAACATGTATGAACTTCTAAATACGATAAAACACAAAGACAAAATCAAAGTACACATGTTTTGCTACAACAGTGCTGAAACAATAAGCTTTCTCTGATTCTGTTAATTCGGAACTGAGCTATCAATGACTTGGCTGTTATTTGTAAACCCAACCCAGGCCCGTCATTTAGGGGGGCCCCCCTGACTTTGAGAAATCAATATTTACATATTAGTGGGCGTGGTTTTCGGATGAAATTGCATTGTGTTTGGACCCTTTGCCCCCCCCCCCCCTGGAAAAACTTGAAATGGCGTCCCTGTGTATACCCTTGAAGTAAATACAACAATATTCTTGTACATTTCAGAGCTATCTGTTATATTTGACATTTAGCTGACCCCATAGACATAATGCTTATTGGTGCAAAGCTGAGTAAACTATTTTAAAGGAAAGAAATGGGGTAGAGGGGTAATTTTGGGGAAAAATTACTGCAATAAACTTCAAATTTACTAGGATTACTACAAATTAAGCCCATAAAAATAACAATTTTTTGTAAAATTTGATAAAGTTTTCTAATTTTCTTTATAGATATCTGGAACATTTTCCTTGTTATAAATTTTACTTTTTTCATTCCTAACTCTTCTATCACAAAAAGACCATCAGTCAAATAACCTTATGAACTTGACCGAGAAGCAGGGGTGCCGCCCCCCCAGCTCAATGGCCCAAATTTAAATTAATTATTAAAGTAATTATTTGCCAAATCTAAATACAAATACCATTAGTTGAAACTTTATGATTTTTTATACTACATATAATTATCTTAAAAAAATATTTAAATTACTTCAATTACATTTTTTGTAATAAACATAATAAGGCACATAGAACCGAGGTACACCACCGGTGGTGTACCTTGGGTTTTGAGATGGTGTATCTTGGACCAATGATTAGCACGTAAAGAAAACATGATTTTCAGTAAGAACATCACTATTTATCAATTAGTAAACCACACATAAATTTAGAAATACATTTTTTATTCGTTTCAAAGATAAATAAAAATTTAGATCTTATTATCTTGTCACGTTTCCCTTTTTCAAAAATACCAAGATGTTCTAGCTCCTGAAAATTATGCTAGAGATTATTTTTTAAGCTGCACTTATTTCCAACCAAGATTGTAATTGGATGTCTATTCCAAATGTTAACTTCTCAAGCTACTTTTCTGATCCACTAGATAGTATTGGGTGTGGTAGCTTGAATATATCCTTTTTTTCAACTTCATAAATGGTAGGATCTTCTCTTGTGAACTTCTCACAGTTTGGATCTTTTTTCAGAAATTTAACTGCATATTCATCATTAGCAATAGAAATAATCTTTGCAAAAAATTATTTGATAGCTTTCTTGCAGCAAATTTCACCAAAACAAAATCGCCAATCTAAATATTTATGTTATCTGCATCTTCTAGCTCATTAAAATCTTCCTCTGAAATATTGGATTCCTCATAAAAATCTTCAATATTCTCAAGTTCAGACTCTGAAGAATAATAAAGTTATATCTTAGCTGGCTTGGTAGGGTGTTTTACTGTCTTAGTGTCTTAGTTTGCTTTACATTTTTAGCCCCCTTTTAGCCATTTCTATTTTAAGACGCTCTTTCCGGGATGTATCGATCAAAATACAAGACGTTCTGTTAGGTTTTCCCCCTATGGGGTCATTTTTTCTGTAGTGCCTTTGGATACGGCCTTATTTCTTCAGGGGAGTGACAATGCTTGGCAAAGAAGTACTAGTTTCAGATGTTGACACACCACTAAAATCATTTTGTGTGTTATTTTCTACTTGCTTTTGCACTGAGCAATCATTGACGTTTGATGAGAGGAAATCAAGATCTTCAAGCGATATTTTCATTCACAGTTATATAAACCGTCCAATGACTGCTGTCCTTGGATAGAATAACCGAGTTGGCGGTGTATTGCACATATAAATGTAGTTAAGAATTCGTCATTAGATTTACCATAAATCATAATTATGCAGTTGCAAAACTGCATTTAAGTTTATAATTTAAGTTAAAATTTTTAGTTTTGGAAGGAAACATTTCTCTTGAATTTTAAAAGGCATTTCAAAAAATCTGGTATGGACCCCACACTACTTCCTTTTACGTGTAAATTTCTTAGTAGCTGCCTTAAGTGTTAAAAAAAGTGCTTGGAGTGAGCAAGGTAACAATTCAAATATTTACTCCCCTAATCTGCCACGAAACAATGCAAAAAATATTTTAAACTGGTTAATTTTCTAAATATTGCTGATTTTAATATCATTCAGTGAATTTTTCGCAAAATATCGCTAATAGCGCCAAGTTGAACCCAAATTCAAAAAATAATTTTTTCGCCAAATTTGTCGCCAACTTGGCGATATCTCGCCAAAATGGGGTCAAACACTTGGCGACCAAAAGCTTGGCGACATATCGCCAAGTGGTCGCGCCAATTCATATCACTTGAGTCTGCATTGAAATTAACACTGATTTACCCCAAAAAAGGGGTAAAACACCCCCTTGGGAACATTCAAATGTAACCACAAGGGGAGGTGCACAACTAGACCATCCTCAGAGCCTACATACCAAGCTAGAAGCTTCTACGGCATATAGTTTTTGAGTTATGCGACCCACATACATACATACGCACACACGTACATACAGACGTCACGAGAAAACTCGTCGTAATTAACTCGGGGGTGGTTGAAAAAGATTTTTCGACTGCTTATATGTTGGTAGGTACATATGCACGTGCTGACAGGTCGAAAAAACTACGGAACATTCATTCGGGGGTGAGCAAAAGCAAAATTTACACTCAAATTTGAGTGATTTTTTTTTCGCGATCACAATACTTCCTTTACTACGTAAAAGGAAGTAAAAACTAAAAAACATGAAATTTTAGGAGATGTAATAGTTATGCACTGCAGAAGGGTGTACCTTGGACCAGTCCAAGGTACACCACTTGTATTGGGTTCGAGGTGCACCACTTGGTATTAAAAAACAAAGTAGTTGACCATTGCGTTACAGTTAGGATTAACTTTGTTTCAAGCACCCGGTGTTATAGCTAAAACATGACTGTATAATGCATAACCCTCATTTCAGAATAAACAATATATATTTTAGAATAAAAATACCTAAAAGTAACCGGGAAAACTTACTTTTGAATGGTGGATTTCTTTTTTTAATAATACTTCAATCAGATGAGCTTTCAACAAAACAGAAAAGCATGCAGTGAGACCGCTAGAGGCACATATTTCAACTACACATGTTGCTATTCAAATATTTTAATAAGCATAGCTGTAATCAGCCTAGGTCCGAGGTACACCACTTACCCCTACATTGAAAAAAGTTTTTTTTTTTTAATCAAATTTTCAGTGGTGTGGAAAAGTTGACTTATGTTATTGTTAGTATATGTGTGAATTTTCTTTGATCTGGGTAAGTAAAATATCTTCAGTTGCTTCGGGGCGAGCACAGCCGTTTATTATACAAAATTTATTTTCCTTTTTTTTTTTAAATCTAAAATTGGATTCCTTAGTTTTTAATAGTGCCGAAAAGTTGCCATATGACATCCTTAAATGGTGTAAACTTTAATTGATTTTTATTTTTTTTAATCAATACTTATCTTTTAGATCAAAAATTATAATCCTTAGTTTCAATAGGGACCATAATTTGTGATGCGGTGCCCTTAAAAGATTGCTAATTTTCGGCACTTTTGGGGAATTAAGGATTGTAATTTCTTGTTTAAAAGAGAAATTTTTAAAATACGATAAAATTAATGAATTTTGTGCAATGCCAGAGGTCACCGAAGTCATTGATCCACATTAAGAAAAAAAAAATTTCACTTCCTACGGATCCCATATCACAACTTTTTAACCCCGTTGGGACTGCGGAATATTCCATATTCAAAAAATAAAACATATTTTTGAAAAAAAACAAAGGCAAAGTTGACGAATTTTGTATAGTGCGCGGCCCCAGACGCAACTGAAGATAATTACTCAGATCAATGGAAATTTTCATCAGGCCTGTTATTCGGGGGTCGGGGGCATCGATCACTTCCTTTCCGACTTTAGAAAGTTTATGAAAAAGACCAAAGTGAGCATGGTTTTTACCGTTTTTTGATGTAACTTACATTGAGTCTATACATTTGACCCCTCCCCCCCCCCTGGAAAAATGCAAAGTGAAGGGCCGATTTTCACCCTAACTATCACGTAAAAACTGATTTACGCTAATTACCTGTAGGTTCGCCCCAATGGGAGTTCTCTGTTATCTACCAAAATTTCAATATTTGGCAATTCCTATACTTGTGTGACAATTCCGCAAATTTAGAGACAAAATTGCAATTTTTCAATGTCCAAATATCCTTGTACTTTGTGGGTATTCCCGCATTTAATTATTATTTAATCATTTCGGTAAAAATTGGAAGTTCCATTCCTGAAATTCAGAATTTCCACCTGCCCAAAAATTCAAGTTTGGGGCATGCCCGTATTTAAGAGGTCAATCGCCCCCATTCCCCTCCCCCCACCAGCGACTTTGGAAAATCAATGTGTTTACATTTTAGTGGGCATGGTTTTCCCTTCTTTTTCTTGAAAAAATTCTTGTTGTGTATGGGTGAATATCAGGAAAAGTGCTAATTTAAGTCACAAATTAATTTCTCAAGCACTTCCAAATAAAAACCAAAAATTTTTCTTTTTCATACAGTAAACTGCGTCGCACATACAATCCATGACAAAATTTTCAGGTTTTACTTTAATTTGTGACAATAGAACTCTTTTTATTGCTTCAATGTCATGTCGGCAGCGCGTCACACATTCGAATCGCAAAGTTCAAAAAAATCCTGTGGATTATAAAACATCGCAGCAGAAACAAATACAAAAGGAAATAACGTGTTTTATGTTCATCTATGACGATTAACTCTTGTGTTTTAGATAAAATGAATTTAGATCGATAAAAAAAAGCAATTTCTGCTTGTCACAAGTTTTCATAACATGACGAGTGAGCCAACTTCCGGAATGATAATATCTAGACAAAACATTTTTTGGCGCCAAAAAATTACGCTGGGTGAAGCTCTAATATGTGATGTTTCAGTTCCGATAGAAAATTTTCACTTCGGCTGCATTGAATTACAGGTAAGATTTTTTCAATCTTGACTTTTCTGTTTCTACCAAATGAAGTGTCATGTCGGCAGCGGAAATTAAGACACAAAATAAATTAATTTTTCAATCTATTTTTACATAATGGAAAAGAAACCTATCGTCATGGGCATAATAAGGCGTTTTTATTTTCGAATCTTTAATTAGGGATGTTCAGCTATCATATTGCGGGAAATTTGTCATGTCGGCAGCGCCGAAGTAGAAGTTATTTGTCACGAAACTGATGCCTGCGTTACCGATGTTTTTTCGCAATTCTTTCTTCGTGTTATGAGTTGAGTTTTAAAGAACAAAGATAATTTCAAGTGCGTCGTTTTACCTGCCAAATTTTCCATTTTTGGAAGCAGTTTATTTATTGTTTTTTTAAATGCTTCAAAAACAATAATTTTTTCGCAAAATTTGAGTTTTCAAACAAAATTATTGCCATTTTTCACCCTCTTTTCTTTTACATTAATATTCAGACCTTCGTTCGTAACTACTGCACCCAAAAATATAATTTTGTTTTAAAATGGAAAACTTACGAACAGTTTAGTGCAAATCTCCCCCCCCCGCCAAACTCTGACTGTCTTGAATTAATTTCGTTTTTTAAGATTGTGTTAAGAATTTTATTTTATTTTGATTTTTTAACTATTAACCTATTTATCTGTTTGAAAAAAACTTTGTCGCACTAATTTAAACTTTAACTAACTTTTAATTAGTCTCTAATTTTATTTATGAAACAAAAAAGCGTTCAGGCTGTGTAAGTATTATTATATTCTAAGTAATTATTTTCTTTTTAAACATAAAAGGTAGTGAGTGAATGTGTTTACTTTTGTACACTAAGTGTGAAATCTGTAATATTTGTCAGATCGGTAGCATTCTCATCATGTCGGTAACGCTCAAAGACACCCCCCCCCTAAAATAGGGGTAAATGTTCACCTTGACCATGCCCCTAATTTTTAAAAAAAATTGTTACTAATGTGTATTTGAAATACCCTATTAATTTTATTTTCTGAGTATCTTTAAAAATTGAAAATTTCCATGGTCAAATTGGCACTTTTCCTGATATTCACCCGTATACACTCACTGTCCCCTCCTCCCCCCCCCCCCCCCCCTCTCGTGGAAAAATTCGAGATGATGGGCCTGGTTTAGGACGCCCCGGGTCTAATGTTATCATAGGGAAAGAAACTGAAATCGCGCACTACGAAACTGACAAGTTATCAATAAGCAAATATGCCGTATCGGAAAAGGGAAATTCCCTTTCTCTCCCTCTCAATTCTGGCAGCCATGAAAGGACCTTGACACTTACGTCACTCGTCCGAATCGCTACCTAGCCAGAGGAAACGGCGGCGGCGGATCGCGGGTGTGAGCACAGACAGAACTAATCGCTTCCAAAGATGACGGAATTTCGCGACACCGTTGTGACAGTTTACGATCGAGTTCTTCAAAAAGAGAAGTCACGATTCACCGTGAATCATCAAGCGATAAGGAATGCAATCCAAACGATGAAAGATGTCTACCTGCCGAACAGTGGCTGGGAAAGCGACGCAACTGTTGCTGTTGCCAACTACAACGACGCCGCCCATCGCTGCGCATATTTGCATAAACACGCCATGTGCTACACCGGCATGACCCACGACCTCTTCTACCTCGCTGTAACGAAATCGGATATTATGAAGGTGTACCTGAACGCGAAGGAGAAGCTGCGGCTGTGCAGCCTGGGCGGCGGGCCGGGGTCGGACCTCATTGCCATGTTGCAAGTTTTCCACACTTGTTTTGATTTTGCCCACTGTCACGTAACTGTCATAGACTACCTGGCTGAGTGGAGGAATGTGTTTGTGTCCGTGGTTCGGGAACTGGCAGAGCGGACAGTACGGTACTGTCGCGGAGATGTTGCAGCCGCAGTACTTTAGGTACGAGTACGTTCAGGCTAATTTGCTGTTGCCGCTCAATGCGAACGTACAGAGAATTATACATAATTCGGATTTTATAAGCATGGTGAAGTTTATTTCTGCAGCCGCTTGCTCAGGAACAAGACAAATGGTTTACGTAAGTTGATATTTGTGAATTAATGACAAACACTGCGTCGCAAAAAAAAAAATAAAAAAAAACCTTTAAAATGCTTCTGAAACTTTTCTAGCTAATTCTTATTAAAATGATCCCCTTAACACAAATATGAACACTGCTTTCCCCATTATCCCCCACTTTTTAGGATTGGCTTCCATTAATTCTTTTCAATTTTCTACACTTTCAATGCCATTATTGTTGAAAACATTAATATTCTTCTGAGGGGCTAGAGAGGTTGGTGTAGAGTTCAAAATCATGAACATTTCTGGGACCGTGACACTTGGGCGGGGGTGGGGGATTTTTCATAACCCTCTTGCGCTTTTTATTTTTATCCCTCTTTTTTATTTTATTCATTTTTTGAAAAAAAATTAATCTTTTAAATTATTATTATTTTTTAAAATATTATTTATTTATCTGTTAAATTATTATTATTTTTTAAAATATTATTTATTTATTTGTTTAAATTATAACTATTATTTTTTTCAATATAATATTAATTTTTAAAAAGTACGAATTATGCGCAGAATAGAATCACTTTTTTTTCCTTCCAGACATTTTAAGCGCACCCACACAAAATAAATAAGTAATAATAAAGAAATAAAAGAAATAATTTTAGTTTTAAAAATAAATAAATGAATAAATTTTATTCAAAAATCAGCAAATAATTTCAATTAAAACAATAAATTAAAAAAAATTTAAATAAATAAATTAGTTAAAAAAATCCCTCCCCCCCCCCAAAAAAAAAAAAATTTTTTTTTGATGGCGCAACTTGCGCCATAATCCCCCCCTCCCCTGTGGGCACCCCTGGATCAGGGCCGTCGGCAAGGGGGGTGTGGGGGGTGCTACACCCCCCCCCCCCCACTTTTCTGAAGAAAGGGGCCGCCGATTTTATTTTATTATTAAAATGAAATTTTAGAAAAATATTTCAGGACTTTAAATGAAATTTAAAAGAGAAGCGGAATAATTTAAACATTATTAAAAATATCAGTCAACCTGAATTTTTAAAAATGTCCTGTATTTTCCGCGGCCCCAATTATTACTTACCAAAAATAAATAATTGGAGCCGCGAAAAACAGTTAAGATTCCTTCACAGCAATATTCGTTGCGAAAAATACGAAATTTTCTCGTTCATGGGGTCATGTAAACGGGAAACTATAGGTCGCCCTGCCCAGTTTGGAAAAAAAAGTACTGTATTAATATGTGCGAGAGCTTTAAAAGGTACGCGAACCTCTGTAACTAAAATTAGTTAAATTAATAAAACATAAATCAAATTAATATAATACATAATTCAATAAGATCGATGCAATATTAAAAAAAAGAATATATGCAGAGGGCCGTCAAATTTTATATTTTAAATAAAGTAATTTTACTTTATTTATCGATGCAATAATTAAAAGAGAAAAAAAGATAATATGTAGGGGCCGCCAAATTTTATATTTTAAATAAATTTAAATTAAAGACAATTACACAAAATACCATTATCGAAAGATAGTGCAATGTTTTAAACTGAAGATAATTAAAAAAAAAATTTATCACTTTTCACTTTGTGTTGGGACCGAACGAATTTTTTTATGTAGTAAATTTGAAGAAATAATAATAATAATAATAATAAAAGTTTATTATACTGAAATTAAAAAAAAGGGGAGGGGGAATTAAATGCGGTTGCCCTCTCTGCGGCACATTGAAGAGGCTCTTTCAACCTCCTCAGACCATCAAAATGAAAATCGCATATTTTGGTGAATATTGTGCACACGGCCAGCACACGGTATAAGTTACTGTGATACTCCAGATTTTTTTTCTTAATCACATCGCAGTCAAACGACGCAAAACTGCTCATTGACAGTTTTTTTCGGTGGAAAAAGGAAACAAACAAATGCACGGGACTAAAATGTAATCGTACAGGCTGTTTTGCGGAAAAAAAGGCACCGTCTTGTGTCGAAAATCGACGGGAATTTCTTATAGCCCGCGGAAAATTGAAGGACCTCGTATTTTACAGCTATACTTTATACAGCTATATTTTATAATTTATAAAAGTACAGCAGTTTTCTGAATTAAGGGGTTTACAGTACCTTTCTAACAAATTTCTTTAATTTAAGTGAAAAAATTAATTCTTTGAAATATTTGTTTCTGCACTTGTTTAACAATCAATAATTTATTTTCAAAAATTTTGAAAACTTTTTTTGAAATTTTGAAAAATGTAAGAAAATTTCAATTTTTTAAAAACCCTAAGGCTTTTTTGTTTCTGCACTAATTTCAAAATTTCTTTTTGCGAAATGATCACAATAATTACCTCAACAAATCTGTGCATTCATTTTCTTATATTTTGATTAGAAAATATTTTGTGTCCTTTTATGTAAAAAATTCTTAGAAAATTTTGTTCTTCGACGTTTAACAAACTCTAAAAAATTTTGTGATTTATAAAACGCTTATTCAATGCACAGTTTTGTTAAATATATTATCCTGAGTGCAAAAAATATTGCTTTAAAGTTATATCTTTAATAGAAAAAAATCCTTAGCATTTCCAGTAACATAGAAACACTAAAAACTGATCACCGAGAAAAAGCACTTTAAAGTTTGACTTTTCCATTAGAACACATAGCATTCATACCCTAAAGTCACTCATAACTTTTAAAATAATTTAGCTAGAACAATGCTATTTTTTTCTGAGTGTTTTAAATAACTTTTACTTTTCAAATCAGTAAAAAAATTTTTTTTGGTCTTTTGGTCATTTTTGAGGTACTGTAACCCCTTAAAGGAATTAAAGGAAATCACAGCTCTCTTTACTTGTACTTTTACTATGTTTTTATTTGTAAAAATTAACCTTTATCTGACAGGTTGTTTTCTTCTTTTTTTGCGTCATTTAAATTTAAGTTTTGATTTTGAAGTATTCTATTAACAATATTATTTTTTGTTAAGCTGTCATATGAAACTAAAAATAAACAGATCGAAGCAGAAGTTTTAATTTTGCCCATTAATAACTCCGAAGCTTGTTTAGTAACCATATTC
Source organism: Uloborus plumipes (assembly GCA_038373865.1). Taxonomy (NCBI): domain Eukaryota; kingdom Metazoa; phylum Arthropoda; class Arachnida; order Araneae; family Uloboridae; genus Uloborus; species Uloborus plumipes. The sequence continues at coordinate 13,087 of JAXGGA010002807.1, read as the reverse complement.
CTCGATTCTAGAAGTACCTCTAGAAAAATTGGTGTTATGACTTTAACATTGACTTATGTTAATTTAAAAAAGGGGATAATTTTATATGCTTTAATAACTGTCTGAAACGTTTTTCAATCATTTGTTTCGAATGAGTTGCATACTTTTAAACGATTCTAAAATAAGAAGAAAAACTCAGTTTTTGTTGTATATTTTCCCTCTCATTTTTAATCAATTTAAGAGACATAGCACGAAAAGAGTTATTTTCTATTGATCACCAGTTTAATTCGGATATTCGCGTCAAGCTTACAATGATTCATTTAATGAAATTTTATCACTTGAAATCGTAAAACTACAAAGATAGTAAAGTTTACAAATACCTTTGTGCTGTAGATGTACAGAAAATAACAACGTTACGAATGCACAAATGAACGTTGTTATTTTCTGTACATACAAAGATAGTATTTGAAAAGCTCGCATACCAGACGAACTTTTTCTCTCCCTTCCTCATTTCTGCTAAAATACAGCTGCTAGTCCAGTCATATTAGACATTAAATTTGCAAATCGCGATGTAGTTCTGATTTTTTAATACGTAGTTTGGGTCACCTAGGGTGGTGTAAATCTAAGTTTGCAGTTTTCAAAACCCTGTGCTCGCGTCGTAACTCACGAAAAACTGTAAAATTTCCCGATTTTTTTTTTCAGTTTTTCCTTTATAACGACTAAACTATAAAACTTTTGATTAAACGTGTGAAAATCATTTTAAAGAACACTAAATTTGGAGCAATTTAAGCTGAAGTGGATCTCTGTAGGACTAACGGTTTAGGAGATATTGCATTCCGAAAATAAGCCATTTTTTGCGAAAAGTGAAAAAACAAAACGTACAGGAAGTTACTGCAAATTTTAATGGCTTTCATTTAAGCCCCCAAAAAAGTCTGTAGAATCAATATTTCATTTAAAATCATTTTTTAAAAAAACGTAAATTTTGATTATTTTGAGAAATTAACGAAATTGTTTCTGACAAGAAGAAAGGAGGACTGGACGATTAAAAAAAAATGCTTAGAATGGTATAAAAAAGGGTAACACTATATTACAACGTTATTTTCATAATTAAGAAAAATCTTACAGGTCAACTTCGACATACGTACAGCATGTCCTAATGTACTGTATACGACTTACGCAAAACTAAGAAAAAGTTTCGACTCTTTTTAGTCTTTTCTTTATAACCCCTAAACAATGTAATTTTTGATGATACATGTGAATACCCAATTTAAAAAACGATAAATTTGAAACATTTTAAGCTCAAGTGGAGCTCTGTAAGACCAACGATTTAGGAGATATTGCATTTCGATTTTTTTACGCTTTGATCACATTTCGGAAAAAATACCGACATTAGTTTTTACTCCTCAAGAAACAAAATGAACATGAAGTTACAGTAAATTTTATAGGTTTTCAGTTAAGCTCAAAAAGAAGTCTGTAGGTTAACTTTTTACTTTGCAATAGCGAAAGAAACAAGTATCTGTTCTAGTGAAAAAATGCAAAATATTTTTGATTATACATATGATAATCATTTTAAATAACACTAAATTTGAAACATTTTAAGCACAACTGAAGCTCTGTAAGACTAATAGTTAAGGTGTTATAAAGGAAACAATAAAAAAATTCGAAAAATTTCGCAGTTTTTCGCGAGTTATGCGGCAAGCTCAAAATTTAGAAAACTGCAAACTTAGATTTACACTATCCTAAGGGACCCAAATAACATTCAAAAATCAAAACTACATCGCGATTTTGTGAATTTAGCCCTTTTCTTCGCACATTATGACTGAACTATGCGACTTATATGTAAGAGCATTTTTGATCCATAAAATTTTAACAAAATATTTACGATTTGCAAATTAACTTCAAACTATGAAAGGTGATTTCTTTTATTGTCAGTTCTTAAAAATAAAAAATAAATAAAAGACACCCCCCCCCCTATATGATGAGCCCAGGGCCGCCAAATTCTCAACAACCCCCCAGATATTTCAGCTAGCGACGGCCCTGCCCTGGATAGATGCAATCATTTCACATGAGAATCAGCAAGAATGGTATCAGAAGTATTTTAACATTTTTTTTCCTCTCTCGCGCAGTTTAATTGTAAATCGGGCACTATTCATAAATTATGTTAGAGAGCAGTTGACCCCTCTCCCCTCTGGATTTGAGAAATCAATGTGTTCATACAAATGTGGGAGTGATTTTTGTTGTTTTTGGATATAATATACAGGGATAATGTGCCCTTTGACCCTCAATCCCTGGAAAAATTTTGAAACGACGAGCCTGAATGATGTCACACTTTTTTCAACAAATTTGACCGTTTTCCCCTCTCCTTGTCACCTGTAACGCTGTATTACACATATTATTGCTTAAAAAATTATTAGAACCTAAGTAATGTGATGGAAGTAACTTATTTTTATCCCCTCCCCCCCTTTCCTTGTCACAATAACTTTCTAATTCACAAAACTCCTCCTCCTCAAAATGCGACATCATTTATGGACAGTGTTTCGTTCAGACATTTTGCTCGGGGGGGGGGGGCACTTTGAGAATCCTGAGAGGCAAAAAGAAAAGCACAAATGCGGGGGGGGGGGGCAAAAATAGCCTAAAACTATATTTTGGGGACTTTTTTTCGATAAATTGCCCCCGTCCTACTAAATTTGAGATCTAAAATTAGTTTTGCCCTCTTCCCCCCTTTTTTATAATGACCTCTTCCAAAAACAAAAGCCAGCTTGATTTCGATAAATTTTGCCAACCCTCCCCCCATTTGACCCCTACAATTTTACTTTGACAGCTCTTAAAAAGAGGTATTTAGAAAGATTTAATTTTTCTTTCTGAGGTCAAGATCCCACCTGTAATGACGTCATCAAAATGGCCGCTTTTACACGTAAATACGTTTATTTAACTCCCCCTAAAACTCCATCATAGATTTAAATATTTTAAAACTCAACTATACCATCTAAAAGCGCTTTAAAAGATCTATTTAGAAATATTTAGTTTTTCTTTCTGGGGTCAAGGGTCTACCTGTGATGACGTCATCAAAATGGCCGCTTTTACAGGTAAATGTGTTCATGTAACTTTGTAAACCTCCATCATAGATTAAAATAGTGCAATATATCATCCGAAAGCGCTTTAAACGAGCTATTTTATAGTGCTTGGTTTTATTTTCTAAGACAAATAGTTGAAAAGTTAAAACAATTTTAAATAGAAAATTTATAAAAAAGACAACTTTTTTGTATTTTCTGACTTTGAGGTAAAAATTTCGCTGTGATGCATGCATTATCAAAAAAATCTTTCCAATTTTATTACATTTAAGAATAAATTTTAGAGTAGAACTACGTACTATTTATCGGTATTTTATGTAGATACTAGCCGGGTACCCGGCCCTGCCCGGGTTTCGGCCTGGTATGGTGTTTTAGTGACATTCGTTCATTAATTTTTCAATATTAAAGTGCATATCTATACACACAATGGCTACTTTTGTAAACAATAGCAATTTTTTCTGGCTGGAAAAACTAAAAAACTGTATTACACACCTTAAATACAATTGCAAGCTACTAATAATGTTTAGATAACTCGGAAATGTTATAAGCTTGGTACAGGGTGCGGCGGAGAAACTTGCAGACTTGAAAAATCAACTAAGGGAAAAGTACATCATGTAGCAGTTTACTACTTTTTATAAGATATGATACCCATTCTGAATTTTTATATTAGTTAGATTTAAAAACTACATCGGGAAGAATGACGGCCCCTGTTAATGATGCACTTATGTACCCTAGATTTGTTGCACTCTTTCGAGCATATCGACTGCTGGGATGTTGGTGATAGCAAGCCGGATGCTGTTCTTCAGGCGTTGCAGGGTCCGGGGCTTGTCGTTGTAAACGATCGATTTGAGATACCCCCATAAAAAATAGTCACAGAGTGTCAAATCGGAAGAGCGGGCCGCCCACGGTACGTCACCTTTCAAGGAGACGTTATCACTCAACTGGTGAACCACAGCAAGTTTGTAGGGATGAAACTGGAGTTCGTTGTGAAGAATTCATCTCAGTGTCCAATCAAAAATCCCTAAAGCAGCAGCGTGTTTACGCGCCGAAAGCCTGGGAGAGCGTAAAAACGACTCCCTCTCTTTTTCGACGTTTTCTAGGGTTCTGGAAATCCGTTGACCTCCTGGGCCTCTGTTTGCCGCACTCTCACTTTCCCTGAATGTTTTCACCCCAAAAACAGTCGATTCCCAGCCAAGAATGGGAACAACTTGCTGAATTTTGAACCGAGTTCGGAAGGCACGTTGAGTGGCGACCACTAAAAGATTATTTGAAAAGTAAGATTCGGCGGCGAACGCTCGTTGCTCCTTTGTCCAACGCATGGCGACAACTAAACTATGAGATAACAAAACTTCAGGACCCTCTCTTTAAAATGAGACTCTTCCCACTCCTTTCTGACCACTCCTTGCTAATTAGCATCCAATTAAAATCAGCAAGTTTCTCGGTCGTACCCTGTAAAATCAATCGCACTGGAGTCAAATATTTTCAAACATTACACGTAAAATAAGTCCCATCATTAGTTTATATCCTTGTGACTACATTGGTGAAAACATCTTACGTACCTAACTTAGAAATTTTTTGACTATAAACAATTTCTGTTCTCTAACTGTTGCCAAAATCAATTATCTTTTTATTTACCCCGTTAGCGATTATTGGCACAGATGAATCTAAAAATCCTAAGAAAGCAATAAATTTCATACTTACTCCAGTGAAGCCTTGGTTTACATTTTTATTATGATCACTATTAATATTGATGTTGCCAGGCAATAAATTTTTGCTACAATGGACTGAAAATTTAGGCAGGGATTCAAGTGAAACAGGCCATCGCAAATTACAATCGCTACTGGAAATGAATTACATTAGAACGTTTCTTGATAAAAACATCGTGACGTCAGCGTGACGTTTGCCTATGAAAAACGAGCTAGATAAAACGTCACAGCCTACTTGGCGAATAAGAGGAGATCACTGAGTGCTTGTGAGCTCTTATTGGCTCCACCCGTAGTGACGTCATGCCAAGTTAAATTGATGATAATGTAATTCACTTCCAGTAGCGATTGGTATTCGAAGCGATCGCAGTGCTGTTTCACTTGAATCCCTGCCTTAATCATTTAATGGGGAAACTACATGAAATTTACTATTTTCCATAATAACTTTTTTAAACTAAGCTTTTTAGAAATAAATTATAGCTTATCCTGCTCCCTGTTACTGTAGCTATCTACGGTGAAAAAATGGTTAAAATCGGTTCAGTAGTTTGGAAGATTACGCCGGACATACGGATACAAAAGTAGTCTTTTATGTATATAGATTGAATGTAACAGATGTTGCAATGCAGAAAAAAGCAGAGCCAAAGCTCCTAATGAAGCTGAGATGTAACTAATAATATCGTCATCAGTATATGTGTCAAAAATACTTGCATTTTAATTATATAAAAGAAATACGGAAAAAATACACGTTTTAATACAAAAAAATTAACTCTGTTACAAGGAAAACTGAATTTTTTTTGGAACGTTTCAGGTATTGCATTGGTCCTCACAACTGCAAAAAGTGTTCAATTTAGACCTGATTTGATACATCTACATCGAGTACACATTTCTTTGCACTTGCATGAATATGATATTAGTTCTCGTATCTTATCCATTGTTATTTCAGGGTTTGTAAACCAAAGAGGTTCAAACTCATCGCCGATTTCTTTCCATCTCCACTGACGCGGATCTAAGAGCTGAAAATTGCGGCCATTTTGATGACGTTATCACAGGTGGGCCCTTAACCTCAGGAAGAAAAATTAAATCTTTTTAAATAGATCTTTTAAAGAGCTTTCAGATGATGCATTTAAGTTTTTGCAATATTTCAATATATGATGGAGTTTTAAGCAGTTAAACGAACGTATTTACCTGTAAAAGCGGCCATTTTGATGACGCATCACAGGTGGGCCCTTGACCTCAGAAAGAAAAATTAAATCTTTCTAAATAGATCTTTTAAAGCGCTTCCAGATGATATAGTTGAGTTTTGAAATACTTAAATCTATGATGGAGTTTTAGGGGGAGTTAAACGTATTTACCTGTAAAAGCTGCCATTTTGATGACGTCATTAGAGGTGGGACCTTGACCTCAGACAGAAAGAAAAATTAAATCTTTCTAAATAGCTCTTTCAAAGAGCTTTCAGATTATACACTTGAGTTTTGCAATATTTCAATCTATGATGGAGTTTTAAGCAGTTAAACGAACGTATTTACATGTAAAAGCGGCCATTTTGGTGACGTCATCTCAGGAATGACCTTGACCTCCTATCAAGTGTCTCCCGGCGGTTTTTTGTTCTTACATATGTACATAAGCTCTGTACCAATTTTCACACTGGTATCCGGAAGTGAAATATTTTGGCTGTTTTTGTCGCTAACTCTACAGACTATAAATAAAGTTTTGTTGCACCTTTTAATGAATGCAACTGTTATAGTTCTTCAGAAAAATTCCTCAATCGTTTTCAAAAAAAAAAAAAAATTAAAAGTACCGCCGGCAGAGGACGCTCTTTGACAATCCCTCCCGCTTTCCTAAAGGGATCAATGTAAATGATACTGCATCTGTCATCTTTTTTAATGCCGCTTTGGGAAAGAAAATAATTTGTTTTCAACTGGATTTTGGTGTAAATCTTCGATTTACATTATGAATTTAATATGATTTTCATCCCATAGAAATGCTGCCGTATTCTTTGAGAAGTAGATCTAATCGAATGCACTTACCAAATTGCCACTTACCAATTGACAGAATCTGTCATTTTTTAGAGACTGCTATTGGCAAGAATATTTTTTTTTTTTCAATTGGAATTTGGTGTAAACATCGATTAACATTATAAACTAAATTTGACTTTGATCCCACTGAAATTTTGCCGTATTTTTTAAGAAAAATGTTTAATCGATCGCATCTAACAACTTGCCAAATCTGACATATATGCGACTTTTTTTCTTTTTTTGCATTGTACGATGTTATTTTTGCTAAGAATCAGTTCTCTAAAATATTGATGTGAAAGTATGTAGCAAAAAATTAATTTTGTTATTAATTAAATATATTTAGTAGACAAACAAAATAATTATTAGACTATATTTTCATATTACCTTCCTTTTTATATGTTCATATTTTTATTCAATTATCATTTGCAATCAGTACTTGAAAAATTTATTTATTCATTATTACTTTTTTTATACGCTTTAACCTAACAATAGAAAATTTTATGTTTACATCATTTTTTACATATAAAAATATATTCATTAGCTTAATTTTCGAATTTTTTTTATCTCTTTTGCTTAAACCTAGACTAATATAATATATCAAACACCATTTAATGACAAATTCTGTCGAATTTGGTTATTTGGTAAATGCATTCGATTAAACCTATTGCTCAAAGAATACGGCACTTATTTCCGTGGGATGAAAAATCATATTTAATTCAAAATGTCAATCTAAGATTTACATCAAAATCCAGTTGAAAAAAAAAAATATTTTTTTCCCATAGCAGTATTTAAAAAAAATGACAGATGCAGTATCATTTACATTGATTCCTTTAGAAAAGCGAGAGGGATTGTCAAAGAGCGTCCTCTGGCGGCGGTGAGAATTCGTTGCCACTTTTAGATGGCAAAGATTTAGCTCCTCCCTCTCCTGCTTGGTCTCGAATTTCATTTTTAATCCTTTGCCAGTTGTTAAATATAAATAAAGAATAAAATGCTCTCGTGAATGAAAAATTTTTGTTACAAAAAAAATCGTCTGCCAAAAATAATAATAATAATAATAAATAAATAAAATTGAACAAATAAATAAATAAACAAAAAATCATCTGCACAGTCAGTCATTTTTTTCTGAGCCTGCATTTCCGCCATGCTTGCAGAGTCGGAGTCAGAGTCCTCACAGAAGATTATTCAGAAAAGTATTTTACATACATTATTTATCAAAACCATTTTCCTACAAAGTTAGTTTGAAGGAAATCCGCCTTAGAGTTCAGGATCAACATTCAACTTAAATTTCTCGTCGGCGCTAATTGTTAATTTTTTTTCTGAACGGTTCAACATTGAACGAAAAATGGTTCCAATCAACACAGCGAAGTATGGGAATGAGCCTCTCCGAGATCTTTCGAACAAAAAAAGAAGTTTATTCAATTCGGACAGTTCACTTAAAAATTCTTAGGTGGGGAAAGGTTACTTGAATTATTAAATGTGGAACGAAAAAATGTTCAAATTAAAAATTTAAATACGGTAATGAAGTATCCTTGCTGAGATCCTTCGAACAAAAAAAAAGTTTGTTTAAATCAGACTGTTTGCTCAAAAGTTATTAGTTATGGGCAGGTTGTTTGAACGGTTCAATGCTGAACGAAAAATTGTTCAAATCGAAAATTTAAATACGAGAATGAAGTATCCTTGATAAGATCTTTCCACCAAAAAGAGTTAGTTCAGGCACGTGCCAACAGGGGGGGCAGGGGGTTTCTTTGTCCCCCCCCCCCAGTCTTTGTAGGAGGAGGGGCAAATTTCATTTCTCGCCCCCCCCCCTAGTTATTAAACATTTGAAAAACTATTGGTGCGGATTTAATCGATAGCACCGCTATTCCCCAACCCCCCCCCCCCAAAAAAAAAAAAAAAATAAAAATAAAAACAACAGGCGAGCGAAATTCCGGAAATAATGGCTCACTGCGTTCAATGACAGTTAATAGATGATTTAAAACAAAGTACTTTTTTGGGTATAATCACTGATGGCATGACGGATATTGCAGGAAACGAGCAATTCAGTTTGTATGTCAGGTGGATGAATCCCGTCACATCTGAGGTGAGGGAGGAATTTTTGGACATGTACTCCCCAAATGACACAAAAGCCAGTACATTGTTTTATGCAATTGAGGATGTGATGATAAGACTTGGTCTTGGTTTTGAGAAAGTAAGAGGGCACTGCTTTGATGGAGCTAAAAACATGAGTGGCCATATAAATGGTGTTCAGAAACTGATTCAGGAAGTCCAACCCAAATCATTATTTGTTCACTGTAGCAACCATTCCTTGGATTTATGTCTACAAGAAGCTGCCCGGTCTTGCACTTTAATTTGTGAAGTCATGGCATTGGTGAAAGATGTTTCGAACATCATACTATCTTCAGCTAAAAGAAAGCAAACATATTTGAACATTGTTCTCCCTCCATGTGACCAGGGTAGTGAAGAAAAACAAGTGTCCAACCTCATACCCCTTTGCCCAACAAGATGGTGCATTCGCGTCACTGCGTTAAACCGTTTTGTTGCTAACTACGAGAGGGTGCTGCAGACAGTATCAGCAATTTTAGACGAAAGAAGAGCAGCTCTAAGGGAATATAAAAGACAGCTGAAAAAAGCATAGACTCTGTTCGCATTAAAAGTAGCCAGTAGAATTTTTGCTCCTTATGAGCAGTTTGCTAAATTTCTGCAAAAACCTGGCTATACTGTTACTAAGGCAATTACATGTGCCCAACTTCTGTCAGACACACTTTTGAATATGCGAACAGAAGAAAATTTTGATTGTCTCTGGACAGAAACTAAGGAAACAGCGGAACTGTTAGGTTTGGAGCTACCACACAGAATTCGCGAGAAAGAAAGGCTCCATGTCGCTTAGAGCACTCCAACGTGTCTGACAATTCAATTGCTGCGAATTTAACAGAAACTGTTAAACTCCGACAATGCTTTTTCGAAGTAATGGACATAGTAATTATTGAAGAAATTAAAAAGCGGTTCCACCAAACCGGAATGATGAATATTGTTCAGCTAGAAGAAGTGCTGACAAGTGCAGCAAGAGGAAGTCCCTTACAAGAAAAAATGGGTGTCCATGCAAGTGACTTCGATATCGAAAAGTTAGAGGCCCAATTAATTTTGCTACCCGCTGTAACAAAGGGAGAATTATCTTCCTTTGATATTTGCGAAAAAATGGTAGCAGAATCAAGTACCGTTAGACAGCTACTGAGTGAAGTTTTTAAATTAGTTGAACTTATTCGCACCGTTCTAGCTTCAGTAGCATCGGCCGAAAGGTCATTTAGTTCACTTCGGCGAGTAAAAACGTATGTATGATCCAATATGTCGCAAAAACGTTTGACCCACCTCCTTCTGTTGAACATACACGAATCACGTACTACCAAATTGGATCTAGATTCCATTTGCAAGGAATTTATCTGCAGAACCGCCGAAAGAAAAAGAGTATTTGGCGTATAAATACCGTATTTTTTGCCGTTTAAGACGCACTTTTCTCCCCAAAATGGGGGGGGGGGCCTGCGTCTAAAACGGCAAATACAAAAGCCCCCTATTTTCTAGATTTGCCTCTTTTAAAATTGGGTGCGTCTTATACGGCGAAAAATACGGTATATCTGGATTTTATTTTTCCCTAAAAAATTAAGAAATATGGAATAAAAAAAGTTTGTGCTCCATTGGCTGATATTTTTTTCGTTTGCCCCCCCACTCTCCAAAAGGTTGGCACGTCCCTGTGTTAGTTCAAATCGGACTGTTCACTAAAAAGTTAGTATCGCGGGACAGGTTGTTTGAACGGTTCAAAGTTGAACAAAAAATTGTTCAAATCGAAAAATCAAATGAGCTGTACTCGCCGAGATCTTTCCAACAAAAAAAGTTTGTTCAAATCGGAATGTTCATTTAAAAGTTATTAGGTGGGGGGGGGGGGGGCAGACCGACAGACACAAATTTCCCATCTCAATACCATACTTTCCTATTTTTAATTTTTTCAATATTTATTTTACTTTTTTTTTTTAATTTCTTTTTAACTTTTTTTTTTTTTTGAATATTTTTTAAATGCATTAAGCCACATTTAATGCTTTTTTCGTCTTTTATTTTTAACGGGAAAGTAGGCTAAAAAATAATTGCATCTATATGAATGTAGGTCAGTTTAACATCTCCCGAACGCCAGTGAGCTGACGATCGAACCAGGTATCGATAGATTCGGAATGTTTCAGGCATTATGTTTCAATAATTTACATAATTGTGTGTGTGTGTGTGTGTACGATTTTAATTCGCGGAAGATATCAATTAGACGCGTCTTTTTTCTCAAGCAGTTCTTCGAAAATTACAGATTCTGCTTAGCAAGTGACCAATAATTTCTTAGCCTGAAAGTACAATAAAAAAAAAAACAACTAATGGCTCGTTGGCGAGAAAGTCGAGAGGTGAAAGCAAATGCTTCGTGTGGCTTAGCACGTTTTTGATAATAGGTAGAGGGGACAGGGTTGTCATTTCGTCCAACTTTTTTGTAAAAAGTCCGGGACGCCGGAAGAAATGGACAAAATGGAAGATATGAAAGAAAAAACACATTTTTTTCATACGTTTGATGTATAAAAATGTTATGATGTGCAATTAGTATCTCTCTTGCATTACCCATTTTTCAAAATAGAATGATGGTATCATACAAAAAAAAAAGAATGGCAATTAACCCATTGATTTTTTACTAATTTTATTTGAAAGAAATAAAATTTAACATAGTGAAAAAAACTATTGGGTGTATTTACATTATTGTAGAGTAGACAAATAGAAAAAAAAAGTTCTTCTTTAATACATATATTTTTAAAAAAAATTAAAGAGTATTCTATTACCTTAGATATTTATTAACACAATACAATTCCTTAAAAAGTAAACTTTATATGATATTTTCTCATAAATTCTATGTTTAAATTTTGTTTGAATTAAATACACATATAAATGTATATCATTTGTATTTGAAAATACATTAGATGCTACAAGAAATATTGGTTTAATTTTGATTCATTTGGTTATTTTACGTTATATTTTTTGAGGATTTAATGAATGTTGCCAAATTGTAAAATATTTATGTACACAGCATTGTTTTATGGATATATTAATTTTATCACAGGATATAATTTTATTTCATGGCAAAATTTTCTTTCTCAAATCTTTTAAAAATTTTATTTCTACTTTTATATTTTATATACACTTTTATTATTGGCAATGAAACTCCTTCACAACAAATAAACATCTTAAAATTATTTACTGCTAATGTGTGCTTTCATAAGCATTAAATCTTATCGTTACATTCATTTATTTTATACAGATAATATATTTTTATAGTGTTTGTTGTTTATTAAATATTTGTTTGTATACATAATTATGTGTGCTAATTTTGATAATAAAACTATTACCTCATTGAAAAAAATCAATATTTTAAAACATTACTTTAAAACTTTGGATTTTTTAATCAAGAACTGTCATTTTCTTTAAAGTGGACAAAATGCCGGGGCGGTTTTTTTCAGGTTTTTTCCGGCGGTTTTTTTCACCCCGGACGAAATCAAACAACCTTGAGAGGGGAGGAGGGAGTCGATCTCAAAAAATGCGAACATTGGAAAAGAATGTAATGTTTTTAAACCACGCTCCGCGCTGAAAGCAAATGCACTGTTCATTAATTAATGCATGATGGTAAATGGGACGGAGCTCCGAAGTACACTGCTGGCAAGCAGTGCCGTTGAATACACTCATTTCTCTGGCTGGCAAGCCCGTCATTTCGAATTATTCCAAGGGGGGGGGGGGCAAAGGGCAAAAACCCAATGTTAACGAAACCTGAAGACAGCAAAAACCACGCCCTTTTATGAAAATACATCCCCTCCACCCTCTGATGGCCCAAATGACGGGTCTGACAGGAGGGAATGGAAGGGTTTTACAGGTGTTCTGGGTTGAAAACCTGCAGGCACTGTGCATGTGCACCAATTCGCCGCAGGCGAGCTGGACGAGCTTCAGTACGCGGCCGCTTTGGAGGCTAGTAAAAGCTTTATTAGATGTTGGAGGATCAAAGAGCAGAATTTTAATAATTCTAGTGAACGCGATAAATCATATGATTTTTCGCAGATAGGCTGTTTTTTGTCACGATTTATACCATAGTAATACTGAACTTTGAGGACACTGGTCTTTAAAGCGTTAAATGAAAGGTCGTGCTGGCAACCCATTAAATGAAAACGTCTAACCTGTGGACAAATACGACATTTTCTAGTTTTCGTTTTGGAACAATGTAGGGTGTAAATTACCCTAAATTTTGAAAATAAAAAAA